>JAQJVL010001266.1:0-221210 GCA_035578905.1 Stictocephala bisonia
AGAAGAAGCCTGTATCTATATAGAATGTACAACAGGTATGTAATTCGTCAAGTTAAAACATATAGACTAAAGAGTTGAGCCATAGAAAAGGAAGACGAATACATCGGAGGGAAGTATGAGACAGCAAAAACACTTGCTCAAAACAGAAAAGTTTGGCGGAAGCCTGCATCAGGACCTGCCTGAGATCAACCTTGATGATGACTAATCCACAAGAATAATTAATTACCAATCGTACTTTTAAAACGTGATGTAATTGATTGCAATTACCACTCATTAACTTGTAGTAACTTTCCAGTTGCATACCAAATAACAAATTGTCATTATTAGGGCTATAGCATTTTAAATTAATACGTACTAAGCAGTTATAGAAACAACATGGTTAGTATGCTGTAGGCGTGGCAGCACAGTAACTAAGGTTTCGTACTACAGAATGAAATGTCTCATGTTCGAATCAATAACTAATTTGAAGATCAGTACTTCCACAAATTCACGGTGAATATGTTCACGTAAAAGTAAAAGCAAGAATATTAAAAATTAAAAACGTGTAATGGTTTTTAAATGAACTAAAAATTTTTTAAAAAACTACAGTCTGTGGTGGTGATGTTACAGAAAAGCTGTAAACAGAAAATATAACTGACTTGTGGTGAAACTTTATGTATACTGAATATTGGCCTATTGGCATGAGCAGTATTCTTGTATTAATGTCATTAAGAAAGACACTTTTACATCATATTTAAAACTATTCACTAAATAAAAATATTGTAAATTGGGTTGTTGAACACCATTTTCCATTCTTTTGTGAACCCCTCTGGTCTGAGGAAGGTGAGCGTAGTTTTCCGAAATCGATCACCATAATATTTATGCATTTTGTACTTGTATTTTGATATTTCTGTGCAGTTTGTACTTGTACTGTAATATATTTGTACATGTTGTACTTATATTATAATATATTTGTGCTGTGTGACGTTCACTTGTACTGTATATGTACCAACACGTATTATGCTAATTGAAAAACTATCTTGTCTTTTTTAATTATAAAATATAATTTTTTTCAATTTATTAACTTTTACATACTATAATTCAATGGGACTTTTAACATGATAACATGGAACATGATAAAATAATCGTTGATTGAATTGATTTAAAAGTGGAACGTATCAATAAAAATCTGTTAGTGCAATACAGAAAACACATTTGTAGCAGGCATTTCATGTACATACAGTAGCGGAGCAACGTTCTAGGTAGTGATTTAAAATTGGGGTCATCTGTGAGTCGCATTTCCTATGACTCACAGCGTTACAGCAACTGCTTGAATAGCCTTTGTGGACAATTTGGTTTTATGATGCAATGTATTCGAAGGAAAATAAAGCGTTACCTTGACTTTAGTAGACTCAAAACTGCTTTGGTGGTACCTACCTGAAACATAAAAACAAAATTAACGCATCAAATTACGCATGTGACGTTTAAGAAACTAAGCTATCAGGATTTTTACTTCACTCGTCACTCACCTGTCCACTTGTGCCACAGGCTGTATGTGCACTTTATCCGAGTGAAATACACTTGGATTTTTATGAGAAGAAGCGGCTGGTTGATTGTGCCACAGCACGGGAACACATTGCGCACGCGCGGGTAGCTAGGAGCTTTGCTCACTGTCCCAGTTCATGGTCGTTCCACGTAAACAAGTTACCAGCCATTCGAAAAACATTTCATGTGATCCTTTTGAGCACGGAGAGAAAGTTTAGAATGAATGATAACGTGATGTCAGCCAGGGAAGCTGACGTTTTTATAAACGTCGGTACTAGCTAGGAACTGGCCACTAAATTTTTAATTTCAAATTAGCAACAGGGTAGTAGTGGCTGACACAGCCCCTCGTGCCGATTCCTCCTTCACCTAGAACGACCAGCTTCTTCACGTGAAAATTTGTCTGTACCAAACCTTAAACCTAGGTTTCCACAGTCCAAAGCCTTAACCATTTATGTTGGCAAAGACAAAATTTCATAAAAGCACAAATATACATATATTTAAAAGAGGTGAGCTAAATTAAGCAGATCTTGTGAAACTAATTGGTAATAATGTGCCAGAAGAGAAAGAATTGGACATTCCAGCAAAACAGAAATTCAAATTCATTGTATAATTTGTCTGTATTGAGCTACGATTATAGTTCTGTAAATAGTTAATAGGCTATGGTCAATATTGACGACCGTATGACCATAAACAACATGTTCCGTGATGCATCTCAAGTGTCTTGTTTGGTGAAAGATATTTTACGTACTTGGAGACTTCTACCTGTGCTTATTCTGCACTCCCGTAATACTGCATTGTCCTAGTGACTTCGAACGAAAGGTGGGATACAGTCACATGTGTTCTTCGACATTTTTTTACTAAAGGAACTCTTGATAATATGTAAATGTTACTCCTAAAAAATTTATATTGTTACATTTTAATTTTTACGGGTTCTCATTATTTAGACCTCATGTTCAATTGGCTTTTATAATCTACAAATATAAACCAATAGTGATTAGACAATCAAAACTTGCAAATTTTGAAATATACTTATGTACAAATTGTGTATACTATGTAACCATTTGCATAAGCAGTAATAATTTGTTGTACTGTTAATTTAGGATGAATATTTTCATATTCTAAATCCACAAACTTACGTCAAAATTACCCCGAAATATCTCATATACGAAAGCCAGAATATGGCGTAGCAAATTAGATTGTTTTGTTACATTAGATGAACCGTAAAGGTCATTGATAATATCACTATACGTGTATGGGTGGGTGGGTGGGTGGGTCAATATCATTGTACGTGTATGGGTGGGTGGGTGGGTGGGTCAATATCACTGTACGTGTATGGGTGGGTGGGTGGGTCAATATCACTGTACGTGTATGAGTGGTCGGTTGGGTCAATACAACAGTACATGAATGAGTGAACGTGAAGTGTTGTATTAAGAGTGGGCACTTACCCCTGTCATTTCTTTACTGTTTGTTTGCCTTGTTTGCCTAATTGACTGTTTGCTAAAATCGAACCAAACTCCATTCATGTGATCTAGATGTCACGTTAATCCGTTAGTCCAAGGTTAAGTTATATAAATGGACCCCTAACTTCTATTCTTTATTTAATTTGTTATAAAGGCAAATGAAAGGACTTTACAGTGGTGAGACATGTCAAGATAAATGTTTTCCGTTTGAACAATACATCCATAGCCTAGTAACAGGGGTGCCAACTGTATAGTTTTGTGGATTTACATGTTAGGTGGGTGACAAAAACCAATACTTGCTTGGTAAAGAGAGTGAAATGTTCTTTTTCTTTTAATTAGCCGTAGAAATGATAAGTTACAATAAATTTTGTGGTGGCAACGGTGTAAAGGGTCAATTAATTACAATGCAAACAACATGAAAGTTGGTATTCTTCCTGGAAAGACTGGTCTCGGTTTCATAAATCCCGGCAACAGTACGTCCAGCATATACGCCCCATTTACAGTCAATTCAATTTATCGTTCAATTATTTCGTTATTCACCAACAGAATTAAAATCCCAAAATGTTATATCTTGAAGTGTAAGTAAATAGTGCTATTAAGTTTTTGAGTACAAAAACGTTATTTTTGTTTTATTTAATCTTTATTATTTATGCAGCCTCTTTTGGCATAAAATCATGGTACAAATAAATTTGCGTAAAAAATAAACCCCCTCAATTTTGAAGTTGAACATTTAAAGAATATTTTTCAGTAAACTGTTTAATTCAGTACACGGTAATTGGTTACTTTTATTACTCTAGAAGTTAACTTTAAATTAGTTACCAAAAATTAATTAACGTATAGCCTACTCAGTTACATAAAACGTAAACGACCAATCAGATATTCAACTATTTATAATTATTTTTTGAGAACTGAACGCTAATATTTTAAGTGAGTTGTACTGCCTATCACACAATAAGGTGCAACCTTACGGAATCATAAGATCACTGGTTTTCGGCTTATGGTCGTATAATTGTGTACGTATACGTTAGTTTTTGTTTTGCGAAAGTTTGCAGTTTGTTGACTTGTTTCAGTTCAATGAGGGGGTAAATCTATTTACGTCCTTTTTTACAGGTCTTACATAGACTTTTACAGATTTTAAATAAAACCATAAATAATATCAGACTATGCATTTTCATTTTTTCTAACTGTAATATTGTTATTTAAACTATATTTCTGTCTTAAATAAAATCAGTTTTTTGTCCAGATTTTGTACAATAAAATAAAGTGAGGTTATGTCATCAATCTGTTTTGTTATACTGCTGAAGTTTTCAAATAAAATCGTTTCGCCAACCTTGTCAGGGGGCGTTTCCTAACAGATCCTGCGGCTGGGTTTAACACCCTTGGCCCACTTACAGTGAGTTCTTCCCTCGGGCTGTCTCGTTGGCCACTTCTATACGGTTGCCCAGGATTAGATGTTACCAGTTTTATCGGTGGGTTTTGAATAAGTGGATCAATTACAATGTCTTTATTCGTTTGGTGACGAAACAAAAACAGAATATTGTATCCTTAGCTGATAAATTAATAAAAACAATAAATCTACTTTTTCAATATATCAAATCGTTTAAAATTCAACTCCATACACAATATTTAAGTGCATTATTATATATACGAATACACTTGTTGACGCGAGCCTACAAATAAAATCTGGTTTAGTTTTTTTATTTAAAGTTAAAATTATTCAATAGTTTTTAAGGGGACTTGAAAAAAATACTTTTTATAAGAACACTAAATTGTTATACAAATGTCCATGGCTAGTTTTGATCAATTAGACAATGAAAAACATTAAAATTTAGGTTACAATGAAAGATTCAAAATTATTCACAGGTAAATTAGTTAATTCTAGTGGGAACTACATAAGTCACGGGCCGAGATGCATTCGTCTCCAAATTAAATGAGTAAACTCTACATTAAACACTAATGGGTACATATTTTTAATGTTTTATTCGTACTGTATTTGTGTGTTTAATAAAATTACACGACGCCTTTTTGGCATATTGTGTCTGAATATGGCCTACAGAGGGACGTTTCAGGAACACTTAGAACATCTGGAAGAAGTTCTGAAGCCTGCGTAGTGCTGGACTTACCTAGAGCATCTTCACCAAGTCTGAGATCTCTTTCCTGGGCTATATGGTTTCCTCTCAGGGCGTCTGTATTTATCCAGGTTAGAACCCAGGATATCCGGAACTTTTCTCCTCTCAGGGATGACAATGGCATGGCCCTTTTTGTCGTATGATAAAATTCTATTACAGTTTCATCTCCAGTGTGGCCGTGTTTGCCATCCCCTTGAATGAGTTGAAGAAGAAGGATGCAAGGTTTGTGTGGGGGCAGCTTATCAGACGTCCTTTTATAATTTAAAGAGGTCATAATCCAGCCTCCAGTTCTGTGCGTGCAAGACTTTTTACCTAAGTTCATCTTGCAAAATAAATCCTCCTCCTCGGTCATTGGTCCAATGCTGTCCCAAAAGTTTGATTGTGTTTGTTAGCCTGGTTTTTGGCTTTTGCCTCTTGAACTCTGTCTCCTCGAGGAAAAAATGCCTCTTTCATTTATGAGCTAGAGTGATTGGCTAAGGTCTTTGGCAATGAAACATTCCACAGATTCCTCCAACATGCTGAGTTTCTGCTCAAGACTGACAACCGAGCACAGTAAACCCATATTTTCTTGCTCATCCCCGACGTAGTTAAAATCTCTGCTTTTAAATTCCATGTGCAGAATGTGAAAGGCAATTGGAATTCCATTGCGTATGCTCTATCCCACATGTACGATGATCCCAGCAACACCTCTCCTGAACTAGCTCTCCTGCTGTGGGGTTATGCTACTTAACATCTTTTTGACTTTGACAGTCTACTTCTTCTTCAACAGTAAGATCCTCTTCAACAGCAATATGTTTTCTTTTCAAGCGGTAGGAGCTGGCCATCTCTACTCTCTGTCCAAGGGTGTTCACCGCTGCCAGCTTCGCTATAGTGGAGGACAAAAGTTTTTGTGTTTTTTTTTTTCTTTTTGTAAGTTAGGAAAAATTAATTATATTCTAAGTTTCGGTTTCATTCAGTCATGGCGTAAAGTTTATATGTTAGTTTACTCCAAATCCACGTCTGTTGGTACAGTAGAATAAGAAAAATATCTTTTTCCAAAAAATCATTAATTTCAATAAACCCATTTCTGTTAATGTTATTTTTGTTAAGGTTTTCACTTTTTTAGTCAACGCAGTATTGTGCATCTACTGGATTCAATTTATCTAGTGACCATTTAATGGACAACAGGGAAACAGGTGGATTGTTTGGGCAGAGGTGGTAAACAAATAGCCCATTCTGGTTGCTGTCTTGATTGCCAATTTCCGGATCACACAGCCTCAAACGGTATCATATATTTAAACCATGTACAATTCAAATAGATATTTCTGGTCTGAATACTGATGGTAAGGAATCATTTTATGTAATTGAAAATATGTTCACTATGATTTATAAATTCGTAAATATTCATTAATATTATTTATGTCCTATTAAAACAGTTACAATATTTTTAAATACAATTCAAAAGTCTCTGTTACTGTATAAATTTGTATAAAGATAGTTTTATATGATCTTCTTTTATTATTGAAAAGGTAATATTTGTTAAAAGTTATACAAAAAAGGTGCCCATAAGGCAGGGCGTGATTCCTCACATCAAAAGAAGAAAAAAAGTTCTAATTAACATAGGTCCGAAAATGCTTCGTTAGCGAGTTACGGCTAGCGAAAGATTTCGCCTGAATTTCAGTTCCCCTGCTGAAACGAAGCCCTACGGGTATTTGTTGGCTGTTAATTAAGATGTACAATTTAGCGTTCTTTATGTAAAATGAACTGAAAAATTGAATAAAACCGTTTCCAGACCTGTAGCTGCAGTACTTTTTAAGATATGTGACGAAATACGCGAAACTTGGTCCCGAAAAACAAGTTCCTTTTAGGTTTGAAGCAGATTTACTATGTTAAATGTACAATAAACCCAAATTTTTCTACAGAACTTTTAGAAAATTTAATTTTGAAGAGAAAGATGTAAAATAAGTCTATAATAGATAAACGCAACCTTTAAAAAATAATCCTTAATTAGCCTACGTACAAAATGCATGAAAAATAGACAAAATCTGTTAAGCTCTCTACAAATGTAATAATGAAATTAAAACAGCTGTTGTAATAAAACAAATTAATAAGTTACTAATATTTTTTATCAAGTAAACATTTTTAACAATCATAAATTATCATACATAAAAAAGTTATATGAATTATCAATCAACAAAAAAGTTACACTTGTCCTAAAAAACTAACCACGTCACAGTAGATTTTCAAAATGTTTCCCCTCATTCAAAATACAAGCATCCAGCCGTCTTCTCATAGACTGCCGAACTCTTTCGAAGATCCCCATTAATAATCCTTGTGCGCAACTCTTCTATGGTATCCACAGGCGAGTCGTAGACAAGTGACTTTAAATGTCCCCATAAGAAAAAGTCAAGAGGATTGAGGTCAGGTGACCTTGCAGGCCATGCTACTGGGGCTCCTCGACCAATCCATCTGTTTGGATATGCTTCATTTAAAAATTCTCTTACTTGTAATGTGTAATGAGCTGGAGCTCCATCCTGCATGAACCACATTTTGTTGCGTGTGTATAGTGGCACATCTTCGAGTAACTCATTCAGATCAGTCGTCAAGAAATGTAAATAATTTTCACCATTGAGCCTATCAGGTAAAAAACGAATAAAAATTTTATCACCCAGAATAGCAGCCCATACGTTTATAGAAAACTGATATTGGTGACGGTTCTCTGAAATAGCACGTGGATTTTCAATTGCCCAAATGTGAGTATTGTGGGTGTTAAGAATAGCTATTCTTGAAAATTTTGCTTCATCAGTAAAGATAATGTTATTTAAAAAATATGGATTTCTGCACCTTTGGATAAGCCATTGGCATAGCTGAACACGAGGAAAGTAATCTCGAGGCAAAAGAGCCTGGACCCTTTGATAGTGATAAGAATGCAACTGCTGCTCATGTAAAATCTTCCAGACAATTGAGTTACTAACACCGAAATCCAAGGCTAGTTCTCTAGTACTTCTTCCAGGATGATTCTCTATTTCGTCCAACACGCCCTCCTCCAATTCAGCTGTACACATTGTACGTGGCCGTCCTGATCTACCAACTTTTCCAGGTTTAAAGGTTCCCGTCTCGCTTAGCCTTCTATGAATGGAAGAAAACATTTTATGAGTCGGTAACTGTCTACGAGGAAAGTGTTCCTGATAGAGTCGTCTAGCCTCACGACTGTTGCAATGTGCAAGACCGTATATTAAATGCATGTCTGCCATTTCACCATTAGTGTACATAATATTCATATTACCTGCCATGATGAATAAGATATTATTAGCTATCAAAAATTAACTGCAACGGCACTCGCACTAACTTGTATTAAAGTACAGATCAACACACGCACATAATGAGCAATGCAAAAAAAATGCTTGTCATGTTTATTTAAATTATTATAAACAATGTTACATTGTTTAAACATATGTTTTAAATAGAAATTATTTTGTTCCTTAAATCATATGTTTTAATACAACAGCTGTTTTAATTTCAATATTACATTTGTAGAGAGCTTAACAGATTTTGTCTATTTTTCATGCGTTTTGTATGTAGGCTAATTAAGGATTATTTTTTAAAGGTTGCGTTTGTCTATTATAGACTTATTTTACATCTTTCTCTTCGAAATTAAATTTTCTAAAAGTTCTGTAAAAAAAATTTGGGTTTATTGTACATTTAACATAGTAAATCTGCTTCAAACCTAAAAGGAACTTGTTTTTCGGGACCAAGTTTCGCGTATTTCGTCACATATCTTAAAAACTACTGTAGCTACAGGTCTGAAAACGGGTTTATTCAATTTTTCAGTTCATTTTACATAAAGAACGCTAAATTGTACATCTTAATTATCAGCCAACAAATACCCGTAGGGCTTCGTTTCAGCAGGGGAACTGAAATTCAGGCGAAATCTTTCGCTAGCCGTAACTCTCTAACGAAACATTTTCGGACCTATGTTAATTAGAACTTTTTTTCTTCTTTTGATGTGAGGAATCACGCCCTGCCTTATGGGCACCTTTTTTCAGAACACCCTGTATAAATCATCTTGACAAAAACAATCAATAAATGCAAATTCTAATGGAACTGCATGTCAATAATAACTTCAAGAAAATGAAGACAATTATATGACATCAACTCAGTTCGCTGTAGTGTAATGGTGAGTAGGAAACTCTCACCTATTTACACCTGATGAGACGAAAACAACGTCGAAACAGCACACATGGAGACCATCTGGTCCACGTACCAACATCCTTTCGGCGTTGCCTAATGCATAGTAAGCAACTGTTGTCAGTTGGCACCTTAGCAGATCCTAGAAGGAGCGGTTTACATTTGTTAACGCAGAGTAACTCGTAGACTTCTGTCATGCGAAAAACTGCAATCATGTGTAATTCCTCGTAGTTCCACAACTTCTTGTAAGAGCGCTCTAAATTCAATTCGGGACGTTCATTAAATAAAGTATAACTGTTGTCAGCATGTCATGTTTGACATGGTTAACTATTCAGAGATAACAATAATTTACAAATGCAGTTTTTGGCATTATTTATATAATTCTATGCGTAGTATTCTGTTCGTTTTCCCAATCTGGAATATCTGTATCTTAGGTTGTAGCAAACATTAGTTTTAAATAAAAACAATGCCTCGTTTGAATTCATATTTACTTATGAAAAATGTGCAAAAATTAAATCAGCTCTTCCATAAGCATAAGTTTTTAAAATGGATGTTTTATATTTTGGCTTTTTTTCATTTTCCATATCCAATTTCTAATATTATATATTTTATAATAAATGTAAAATAATAGATACTTTTATATTTATTAAAAGTACAAGTCGTGATTAATTACAATGTTTACCAATCACTTAGTTTGGTAATTATATAGAACAGAGGCCTTGTCATCTTTTTTATTTTTTTTGACATTTTTTTCATAGCAGATACATAGCTAAGAAACAACAATGTGGTCATTTTTTCAGCAGAAAAGTCGGAAAACTAGGAAACTGAGGAAAAACGGATAGATATCTTGTTCCTTGTATAACGATGTGGGTACTCAAATTATGTGATTTTTCTGATTACGAATATGACAGGATCTTTGCAATCAAACCATTATTAAGGGCCGGGAAAGTGCCGATTTAAGTAAGGCTACGTTTCGGTTTTTTAAGAGCCATTTTGTTAGGATATGGCTAGCTTGGGTATTGATATGTTACGTTATATTAGTTTTGTTTATGTTAGATTTGATTAGGTTATGTTAGGATAAGTTAGGTTAGGTAAAGATATGAACTTATAAGATGTTTAACCAACTATGCTACAAACAAATTAATAATAACATAGCCTAACCTAACCTATCAATACCCAACTTAGCCCTATCCTAACGGAACGTAACATTACGGAAATTGGCACATTTACGGTGCTAATGTAAAAACCTTGTGATATTCGTCATCAGGGAAAATTCCGCATAATTTAAGTACCCGCATTAACATTTTTACCAAAAAAATATTGTTCCATTTTTCCTCAGTTTCGTAATTTTTTCGGCTTTTTGCCGAAAAACTAGCTAATTCTTTTTTCTCGCCTATTTAGCTACTATGAAAATATTTTCAGCCAAAAATCAACAAGGCCCTTGATATATACAATTAATCTTAATTGTAATAAGCAAACACTTTACAGCATACAATAATTAACATTTTTCATTTTAATTATTTGTTTATTAATAATTAAATATTTATTAATATTAAATTTTAAAAATTAAATATTAATAATTAGTAATTAAAACTTACGTACTATTTATTTAACTTAAATATGATTAATTTCACTTGTATTTGAGAGTAAAATGGGCTAATACGTAATACACAGATTTCTTGTACAATTAAATGCAAAAATAAATAATATTAAAAGCCTAAGATCTTAGCAAATACTTGTTATTCTCAATTCTAAGAACGGAAATAAGTCTTGTATTCAATTTTCGTTGACAGTCACGTTCTAGTCAAAAAATGATCAAAAAATAAACGATGTCTTTAACTAATTAATTCCCAGTGTTCTTAGTAATTGTGTTAGTTGAAAAATATCTCTCTTATAATTGATTTAAACAAGCTGTATTTATTTTTTCTCACGTAGCATAATTTGCTTTGATTTTTTCCATTTGTAAATTCTAGAATATATAGTTTGTAGTTATTTATTTTTAGTTATTGCTAGTCCTAAATATTTATTGAATTGTGTTGTGTCTATGTCAATATTCATATTTATCCAGTTATTGATTTGTTATATGTTTATAATAACTAGAGTTATATTTGTTTATTTATAGTTATATTGTTGCTATTTAATAAAGTTTAGGATCAAAGAAGTTTCCAACAAAATAAATTTGTTTACCTAATTTTGAATAGCTCGTTATAATATTTACTTATAAATTACATTTCAAATAATCGTTTGTACTAAGAATTATAAATTCACTCATATAGCTTTCTCTCAAACAGCATAAGCTAGAGAGATAATCAAAACACTGTTGAGAACAATTGTATTTTCAAATAACAAACATATTTGAATTGAATTTGAATAACGTTTCACAAATTTCAATTCACAACAACTTTTCACCTGAATTTTTTCACTTAATAGTTGAACAGTCTTCACGGAAATAAAAGTTAATAATTTTTATAAAATTAAAAGCGATATTCTATATTAAACAAACACAGTACACCCTTTACCGAGAACCTTACAGAATGTTTGGCCCTTATGTATTTAAGGAAGTAAATTAACACATTTATCAATAACACTAAAAGTTGAAAAAATTCTACACCAAATGATAAAACTAAATTAAATATATGTGCTTTTTTACTGAATAAAAAACCATGTAGATTGTATCAGTAAAATCTATTGTATTGTTAATAACTAGTAAATTTTTAATAATTTTTGTAAAAATTAATGATAAATTTGTGTAACAATTAACAGCCTTTAAATAATATTTAGAAGAAGATGCAGTTATTTATTTCAACTGACCAAAATATTGTATTAAATAGGTTTATCGATTAAATTATTGTAATTTTTCATGAGCTTATAACAATGATTGATGTAAAAACAACAGAAATATCTAAACCTGTACAGGGTGTTTCAGAGCACGCGTCTCAAATGACTAGCAAGCAGATAGCCATCTTCAACAATATAGCACTAACTATATGTATGTTTATATATAGTTAGTGTCCGTGTACAGTTTTATCTCTTTTTATTTTTAGTTTTAGTGTAGTATTAGATAATATTATTGTTACAAAATGGATCCTGATCGCCTAATGCGAAGTGATGATACAAGACACGCAGTGTATGATTGGAGTGAGGGGGACCAAATTGCAAATAGGTTTTAACGTTTACCCCAATAAATTGATCTCAACATATTCAATTAGGTTATTTTCAATCCTGTGGAATATCCCGGTGTACCAAAAACAGAGGATCGCACGTTCGAATCTCAAAGTTTTTAAATAAGTTTGGGTAACGTAGTACATCATTTTAAAGTTATTTACACCTCAAATACTTTGGTGAAGAAAAAACGCAATTTTCTTTGTTTGTTTCAAAATAGTGGTCTAAATTCTAATGAAAAAATAGGTTTTTTTGTTTTTATTACCATAACTATAGTACTAATCTATTCCGAAATCAAATATTTTTAGAATAATCAGTGACACTACCTTTAAAACCATACCAAGCATGCCTTAAATCTAAAAATGTTTACGATATCTATAAAAGTTTATTTTTTGAAAATACGAAAATACTCTTAACCCAAGATTTTTAAATAGTAAGAGAGGCTTCCAGCATATCAATTTAAAGTCCCTATAAAAATTAACAAACTTCATACTAAAAGTTTTTTTCTATCTATAACGGTTACGAAACTGTGACCTAAAACCTTTTATTTGTTAATGTTATCAATACATGTCCAGAAAATCATAAAAGAGAAAATCATATACGTTAAAAGAAAAACACAAATTATAGTAGTTCTTATACCTTACAGATGCTCGAAGGGCATCTCGTTGTTCTTTAGGCAGAGATGAATCCTGTTCTTCACGAAACCATGAACATTCCGTCAAACATCTTCGCCGTTGATTCCAGCAATTGAATGTTGTATTCGTATCTGCAAGTCGTCCCGAGTTGTTTGTCGGGTTCTGTATACATTATCTTTTATCCGTCCCCAAAGGTAATAATCAACACAATTGAGTTCCGGTGACCTAGGGAGCCAAGAGACTGGAGCACTTCTTCTTATCCACTTATCTTAAAATATTAAACGTGTTCAGTTCTATACGGCCTTTAAATTTATATGCTGGAAGCTCCCCTTACTATTTAAAAATCTTGGGTTAAGGATATTATCGTATTTTCAAAAAATAAACTTTTATAGAGGTAATAAAAATTTTTAGATTTAAGTCATGCTTGGTATCGTTTGAAAGATAGTGTCACTGAGTATTAAAAAATCTTCATTTCTAAATATATTAGTAATATACATGTATGGTAATACAAATTAAAAACCTATTTTTTAAGTAGAACTTAGACCGCCATTTTGAAACGAACAAAGATATTTGCGTTTATTCTTCATCAAAGGGCATAAATACGTTTAAAATCATGTACTACATTACCCATACTTACATTTGAAATGTTTGAGATTAGAACGTGGGACACTCTGGTTTGGGTAAACCGCAAAATTCCAGAGTAGAAAATAATGTCATTGAATTTGTTGAGGTTGATTTAGTAGGGTAAACGTTAAAACCAATCCTATGTAGTAAGCCATCTGCTTGCTAGACATTTGAGACGGGTGCTCTGAAACACCCTGTATATCACTAATGGTTGATATAAGCATGTTTGACTCTATTTAGTAAATTTACTTCATCATATAATTATGTAACTATTCCAGTTTCAATTAATTGTTTTCTTGTTCAATATTAAATTGTTCTATAGCAAATAACACGAAAATACAATTAGATCAACAATTGTAATAGTCTGGTGGTTAGGAGAAAATCTTAAAAATAACCTTTTAACCTAAAACGCTCAACTTTTTGGCGGACGCTTCAAATGAAATATCCTGTGTATACAATGTTTTGTAACTCTGCCATATATCTATATAATCATATTTTCTTAATGAGATATGTTTACTTTTTTTAGATCAGCTGACATGATTACGAACCATGCTATAGGGGAATTCAGACTGTAGGGGAAATTTCACAACTGCATTAAGTACACATTTTTGCATGTGAAAATTGTTTATCAGAGAAACTAAATTCACCGTTACATGTTTAATCAGCATGTATATTTGTTGAGAAAATAAAGCGGCTGTTATATTTTTAAATACGCTTAACAGAAGGCCTACGTGAAACTTTAAGAATGAGCCTACGTTTTATGGAGACTAATGCTGGAAGTTTGAAAAAACGAATTCTAAAGGTTTAAACAAAAATTAATTATAATAGTCAATATGTCACACACGTTTTTAATACATATCCTTTTGTGACTTAAAAAGTTAAACAAGCCAGACATAAAATCAAAGCTAAGGTTAAAATTAAGCTCTGTAAACAACATGTAAAAATATTCAAATTTCACATGTATTCTAATTATTATTAAACTCTAGTTTTACTTTGTTATACCAACAGAACCATCAGAAAAATTATTAAACTTTTGAATAATGTATGAGCATTTTACATATACCCCTTCAATTCTTATTAAAACATAACTTTTTTTTTCAACCCTCTTCTAAATATTACCCAGTTCAACTAAATATTATTTAAATAAAAAGTAGTCGAATAACAATTCAATTTATACTAATTTTGTTTCTTCAACCAAGATTAAATTTTAGTACTTTTCTGTCGTTTTTATGTTGGATAGGAATAATTAATTTTGCACTAAATAAGGTCTTTCAAATTTAAATGAGTACGAACTATGTAATAATACTTACAGATATAATCAAAGGGGCCTTTTACAGCGCTGACGAGTTTATGGCACAATAAATTGGGAGACTGTGAGACACAATTTTCCCAAGTGAGACTAAAGGAGAAAATTTGAATAGCCGTAGAAACGAGTGAATGAAACAGTGTTGAATGTGTGAATGTTAAATTTAAACACCTAATATTGATTGACTACTGCAATACACGTAAAATGTTCCATGCGGATTGCTAAGTTGTTCCATGATAGTTCCATGATAGTATAAAGTTATTATTGTTGTATTATAAAAATTAAAATTATCCATTTCACTAGTCGGAAGTTACGTAAAAGTAGACAAACAAATATAATCAAAAATATCGGTCATGAAACAACAACAATTCATATATTGTTACCGAATGATACTCGTACAGGAGCTAAATTTAATAGAATTAAAGCAAGTAATAAAAAAATGCCATACTAAATTGTCAATGCTATGCAAAAAATGTCACATGACATTTAGTATTTATTGAGTACGCATATTTGTTAGTTACATATTTACAATAAATTCATGATAAAGCTGAGAATACAGTATAAAACCGAAAAAATTACTATCATAGTATAATATTAACATACTGTAGCGAAGCACAGTCATTTTACTTGTCAACCAAGTAATGCTAGCGATCCTGGCGACGGTAATGCAGAGAGCATGGTAGGCAAAGAATGATTTGATTTGAATGCTTACACTCAATTCATTGTATTGCAACATAATTAAACTGCCATGTTATCTAGCGGAGAGATGCAGTAGCTCTGCATTATGATTGCTAGCTTCGGACAATTCGTAGGAAAGCGATCAGCTGATAACCACCGGCTTTCATTGAGCTTTCAATTATTGACACTACATAAGGAATGGTCGACCTTAGTTTGACTAAATACGCTCATAGATACTCATAACACTCATTCGAAATCCATATTCGCCCATATATTGATGATCGACGTCTTAGGAATAAATATAAATAAAAAACAAAAAGTACCTATCTAACGAAATGTGTAAGTTGAATTAAATATTAAACAGTGTTTATACCTTATCTGTTACTTCACTACCACTACTTTTTTATCGCGATTATGGTTAGGTTAGTTTAGGTGGCTATTGAAGTTGATCACAAACTGGTAAATCCAATTATTGACTTACCGCCGAATGCGATCTCCGTGTTAAGTTCTTGGAAAGCGATAAGATAAGGTCAACGATATCGGATTCCTAGCTGATAAGGAATACTACAGTGGGCGTAACAATTATTGGGAAACAGTTTTTAGAGCAAATTAATAACTTTTATTTATTTATTTGTTATTTTTTTATTTATTTATTTTTATTTGTTTATTTCTTATTTGTTATTTATTTGTTGTTTTGTTATTTATTTATTTTTATTTGTTTATTTCTTATTTGTTATTTGTTTGTTGTTTTGTTATTTAATTTATTTGCTATAGGTTATTGGTATTTGTTATAGGTCTTTTTTACTACTATATATTTTATATTAAATGAAATTGTTATCCTTGTTAGAGTATTGATATAGTTGATATGATTAATGTTTGTTATTATGAACTTATCAATTGTTAAGATCATCTATAGTTTTATTTATTTCATTTTTGTTCATTGTTATAACACTCTTGTTGTTATTTAATTTATTTGCTATAGGTTGTAGGAAATTTGTTATAAGTCATTTCTACTAATATATATTTTATTAATATTGTTATCCTTGTTTTAGTATTAATTAAGTTATGATGGTTATTGTTTGTAGAATGTGTGTATCAATTGATAACATTTTATAGTTTATATTTATTTTTGTTTGTTTTTTAATACCTTTCAAGATAGCTAATAAACTAAGAGATAGTGACTGATTCTTCTGATTGCTAAAACTTAATGATGATATAATTATAATGTTATAAAGCCAACTATATTCCCGAACGCATTCTGTGAGGTGAATTGGGAATTTATTTTCAATTTTTATAGCATACAATTTTTTTTTTATAACTAATTTTTTTTAACTTGAACTTTTTTGAACTTGAGAGTATTTATCAAGCGGTAGAGAATTAATGGAAACAAAACAAAAGTAGTGGTACTGAATTAACGTAAAAGATCCAAGTGTTTTCACGTATTAAATTTGTGTCTTGTTGGTCCCTACTCAGGCAAACCTGTTATTGGAGAAGTAACTTTGGTTCTAAAGATCCAACGGTGCAAGCAGAACAGTATAGATTAGATGAACGTATTCAATCATTGCATTCAAATCCTGTTTCGCTACAGTTGGTTTCCAAACGAATGTAACTTCAACCCGCCCCCCCCCCCCCCGAATGTACGCATCACTGCCTCTAAATCTAGTTATACATAAGGATTATTCATTATATACTACTAACACGATCATATTTTGGAGTTAATCCGTAGGTCGATTACTACTATACCACGTAACCATATACAACAAACAAAACAAATATGTGTATTATCAGTCCTCCATTTAATATTGAACAAATAGTCACATTTTATTTATGCTTCCAGGAAAACAGCTACATTATCTTTTAATATTGCAATAATAATGAAGTATAAAATAGTTTTTGGATTGAAATGGGTGACTGAGAATCAATATTGATGGATAAGATCTCCTTTGTATTTTACAAATATAGTATAAATGAGTCAATAATTATTCAAGCATAAGTATACATCTTAGTAACTGGCCATTTGCCGTACTTAATAACGTTAAACACATTATTATATAAATTAGCATGCTTCATAATCGTCTGAAAGAATTAGTGTCAAAATAGAAAAGAAATAGACAAAGGTCACATTCAATAATACACTGAATGTTTGTCTAGTACTTAGTTCTCTAGTTGACCGTGGGTATAGCAGGGCCAGCACCTTGTCAGACCCTTCTTTTATCCCTATAAACTCTTAAGAATACACGTAGTAATCATTAGAGAGTCACTTTCCCCTGGCAGGGCTAGGTATAGACGTAATTTTCATCATGAATTAAGTGTGCTAGATTAACGAACGTTATCAAACGCATTTTTTCAAGGACTAACAATCAAAACTTGATAACAATTATAAATATTATGGCTACTGTAACAGTATTGAATATCTGATTGATAGTTATTTGTTCCCATTGTATTGTTAATGGTTGGTATAAAATGGCTGGAATGCTTCAAGTGTTTTAAAGAACAAGCACAACGTTTCGACAGGTATAAAACACGTGCCATCTTCAGGTGTTACTTACTACCTTAGTTTATATTTATTGCTAGTTTTTTTTTTGTTTTTTTAACCCATAATAATTTAAGAAAATCTCAAAAACTACAAGCTTATAGACTAGGGTTAACTATTAAGAAAGTCAAGTATTCTTAAAAGCTATCACACATAACACAATTATAACAAAATATAAAATTTTCTAAACTATCGTACGATTATACTCTTGCCAAAAACGTATATGATTACCACATGAGTCGAGATTTTTTAAATAAGTTTCATTAAATATCATTGATGTTAAGTAGTCCACAAATATTTACTCATAGATTGGCTCGCTGCCAGCGTAGTAGCGCGGAAAGGTCACTCTCACTCACTTCCTCTGTCCCGTCTAAAAGTAGCTAAAAGTGCTAACGCTAGATCAAAGCGCGCGTCACTGATGTTAAATACCACAGGCTTACAGGCACTTTGATACAGTTTGACACTAAATAACACTATGTAACATCATTTATTTTACCAAGATGCTCTTGCGTGCTTTAAATACCACTTCACTACGCTCGTCTTCAGCTCATTATTCATATCAATAAACGATATTCATTCCTTCGTTTAAAAAAACTTATTCCATTGACTCATTTCAATCACAGAGGAGAGTAATCAAAAAATTCTTCTAAAAAACAAACGTTATCCCACTATTTTATTAAGTACTATTTTTATATCTTAAAGATTACTAAGTTATTCGTTAAACATCTTCTCATCAGAAATAATTATAATGATAATTTTGCTGTTGTGGAACATAATTATGCAACAAGAAATAGCATTGGATTTAGCTATGGAATTCCAAAACTAAGTAGACTGGATCACTCTAATTCTTTTCACCTCACTCATTGTCTATATAAAATTTGTCTTCAAAACATTTTTGACTTCATTATTATTTATTATTCATTACTACTACACCGATCGTAAAGATACTGGCGAATATGAGGGGTGAATGAGTGTGATGAGTATAGATGAGCTAGTGTAGTCATTGTTACTAACTAAGATTGACTGTTCCTCAGAAAGAGTTATTTATTAATAGCCCAATAGTCAGAGCAACTAAGGGACCTACAGCTTTATGTGGAATCCGAACCACGTAGTGTTGGTCTGAATTTCTGCTATCTGACAAGCCTGATACTCGATGCTCTTCCCTACACAACATCTGAACCTTCACTACCATCCAACATGATTACCACCCCAGACTTATCTAGTAGTGTGCACGTCGATGGCAACCATTGAGCGGACGCCGTGTACAATCTGGATGACGTAGAGAACTTGCTCCATCCCAATATACTTGAGTATTTAGTTACTATTGTTAAACACAGTCCTTTATTGCCTGACTGACTTTTAAAATGACTGATTCTTATTTTAACTCCCATATAAAATAATTACAGTCATTTACATTTTAACAATAAATGTTTCCATATCTCTTCTATATTAATACTTGTTATTGGTTAATGAAATACTTAAGTTAATATCTTATTTAGCCTGAATTTTATGGCAAAAACATTGGTTTAATATTTTACCTCTAATCGTTATTGTTAAAGTTATTCTCTTACAATTAAACAATTTTAACTAATCAGAAAATGTGTTTAAATGTAAATATTTATAACACCCTAGTTAGTATTTCGTTTTAACGAGCCTTGGGCCTTGGATGATCTCTCTCTTGAGTGACCAATAGTATAGGCAAGAGACATTCATTTTGTAGTTTTGTATTGTTTCTGTGAAGGATGTGAGAATAAAGAGGTATTTAATTCATTCATTATATGCCCGATTATGAGTAAATTAAGTATGTGTAATTTATTTCAGTATATTACAGTAGAACCTTTTTTATTTAAAATCATTGGAGTCTAAACTCCTATATTTTGGCTTTTCCTAGACCGAAAGTAATATGATAATTTGGGCACTTTTCTTGAGTTTTGTTAGCCAGTTCTATAATAATTTTTGTAACTGAAGAAATAAGACTCATAGATAACATTGGGATTTAAGGAAAGTACAACAATGGTTTAATAATTTTTTTTAATTTTTTTTTTTTTTTTTTTATTTAGTTTAAATTAAAGGATCGGTTTTAGATAAGAGTCCGGACACTCAGCTGATTCCTGTAGGATAATACTCCTGTACAGGGCATAAAAATCTCACAAAACAGGCGAACAGTACTACTTTTTTTACACAATTACCGAAATATTAAAAGTATATATATTCATTATTTTATTTATGAAAATATATTTTGATTATAATGACAGAATTACCTAGACTCCTTATTTGGATGTAGTTTTCATAACAGCTATTAGTTAAAATTAATGGATTTCCAAACATGTTCTCTAATTTTTCGAATTACTTGTAAGAATTGCTGCTAGTATTTAAAATTTTAAGAACTTTCATTTATAGTTACATACACCTGTTACATTTTCATATAATATTTGAGAGAATTTATTTGTATTACTTTTAATAACCCACATAAAATTAACGCGAACTTGTAATACAGTAATACCACTGTCTAATAGCATACAGTCACGAAACTTCCATTGCTCCACTGTGGAGCTAGCGCGATGCTAGCGCTCCAAGTAGCCGGACCTCATAACTACACCTCATTAAAGTTGCATTGCACTGTGTTTTGCAAATAAGTAGAATAAGAAAAATATAAAAGTGTCATTACAATCTATAGGCATGTTATTTGATATTTAATAGCCACCGCTGTGGATGTAAATAGTACAGAGATACGCACTACTGTCCTCCCACCGCTATGAGCGCTAGCGTCGTGCTTGTCACTAATTTTTAACGAAGTGTCGCAACTGTACGTTAAATAGACTGTGATAATAATTCCATTTCAAAAAAATGAATAAATTGCAGACGTTACATACCAGCCAAACTCAACAATCGCATAAAAATAATTGCATAACTCTTTCACAAAAGTATTTTCTCTCCAGATATAATGTGCTGATTCATGTGCCATAAAACAATGGAAGTTCAAACCTACTTTTATTTCCCAGGAGAGGGCAGAATTAACTTTAAGTACTGCGAGATACAGCTTCCCATTCGGGGGGGGGGGGGGGAGTTACCTTAATTAATTTACAGCAGCTAGGGAGCGTTTATCACAAAAACTAATTTAGTTGCTCTTCGGTGTAATGCTTCATGTTATTTTGTTTTCGGCCGACCCTGAACTTCCAAACTAATACAATTAGTCCAGTACAAAGGCAGTAGTTCTACGGTTTGTAATCCAATTTCATTTCTAATATAAAATAATTTTAACTCCCATTAAACCATAATGTTTTTTTGCTTCTATCCAGTTACCTAGAGCTTACTAACTTATTATATGTTCATGAGTTTAAACAAATCATTTGTAAAGAAGAAATGAAGTAAAATCAATTTACCGATTGTAATTTTCTTTTTTTATATTTCCTACCTGCAAAAGTGGTCAATGGTCATATCAGTCTGTTATGTAGTATGTATACAACTTACACATATAAAGTAGCTATAGCATTTATAATTGGGCCAGTCAGTAAGTGACCCGCGTGTTCTATTTAGTACATATAGGGGTTTTAGCAGTGGAGGGAACACGTGTTATCACCCTGCTACCATCATGGGCGTGACTAAATGGCGCCTTTAATTGTTTGAACTTCCGCATCAATGTTTAGATGACAATAATTGAGATTGCAGTACAAGTTTGTTTAATTCCTATTTATTGTTTACATTAATATACAATTCAAAATATTCAATGACAAATCTAATCATTCTAAGCTTGATTAATTGGTTTTAATTCAATTAACCAATGGTCACTGGTGATAATGGCGTAGTGGATGGGGCTTGCTACCGTGCTGCATATCATCTTACTAGTTGCCATGACAATTTGTAAATGTAATGACACAGTGGGGAAAGAGTAGTTCTCTATCTTATCACTCGAACTGTTCATTTCGAACGGCAACTAAAAAGGCCGCTCTTCGTTGGAGTCATTTTGTATTTTTTTTCTTGCCCTTGCACACTTGTAGGAATCAATTAGTAATACATTAACAGCTGACATAACTGCGACCTTTTAGCAATCCTCTAAAAAAGTGTTTAGTTCCTAACATGAAAACCATGGGACCTTTTCCGTTAGTTCACTACCACTACTTTTTCCGTTACTTCAGAACCACTACTTTTTTTATCGCAATTACGGTTAGGTTAGTTTGTCAGGTTATGTTAGGTTAGGTGGCTGGTTACTAAAGTTGATCACTAACTGGTATATCCAATGACTGACTTAACGCCGAATGCGCTCTCCGTGTGTAAGTTCTTGGAAAGCAATAAGATAAGCCCAACAACAATATCAGATTTCTAGTGAATAAGGAATACCACAGTAGACGTAAAAATTATTGCGGAAATGTTTTTATAGCAACAGAATATTTATCAATCAGTAGTGAATTAACGAAAACAAAAAAAGTGGAGGTAGTGAGTTAAGGGAAAAGATCCAAATCATGCTTTCATGATAACCTATATATTTTCAGTGATGAAATTTTATTGTAATTAACTCATATTGTTGATAAAGTCAATAACAATCAATAAATCGTATCAAATAAATATTATACAATATTTAACAAATTAAAAAGTCCATCACCATACTGGCCTAATATGAATACTATTATTACTAAAAAAACAAATAAACTAAAAACATTCATAAGCTAGAAATAGTTATTAAAGCTTATGAGTTTAAAAACCGAAAAGCTTTAATCCTTCGTTCCTTCTATAGTCATAAAACAAATGAGTTTGGATACATCCCACTTTTAAAATATTTCACTATATGCACATATAAAACTAAATTAAATTCATTAAAAAATTTAATATTATCAAACAAAAAAATATTGCTGTTTTTATCTTTCTCAGATTATTATGTAATACTTTTACATGTTGCATCACCATCAATCACCATAGAAATTTCTAAAAGCAACTATAATTTTTGAAACAGGTAATACATTTTTGTTACAATTTTAACTTCACTGCACATACAGCCAATATTTTTATGATGAACAAAAATACATTTATCTAAAACTAATTTCTTCAACAAAATCGAAATATAATATGAGTTGATAACAATTACAACTTGACTTGAATCTGTCAGGTGCACTTTCTATCAATGACACTTGTCATATTAAGAAGTTACGATTCGTTTTATAACTGCGTGAGATCTATTTATAGTCCAAGACAATGTGTTACGGACAATTAACTTGGTGGAATCATTAGGTAATTAATGCTAAAAATAGATTCACTAGTTTGAACGATTAGCAGATTAGAACGTAAAATACAATCTGTAATAACAACTATACAGCACAATTTAAACACAAACCTCAAGGGTGTTCGATAAAACAATATTTTATTTTTTTTTTAAATCTTAGTCTTTTTATAATTAACAAATGTATTGAAGGAGTATTATCAAAAAATGTTCTTTATGGAGATATAGATAAGTAAAATGGCTTATTTGGTCTTTCTAGGTACATAGCTCACTAGGAATCCCTGTGATTGTTTTATTAAAAGGTTGAGAATATAACGGACAAAAGCTACTAACCAACCTAAATTAAAGTAAAACTTTAAAAAAAATTATTTCTTAAAAGTGTCCCCAAATATAACTAGGTAATTATTTTTATAAAAGTCAAATGTACAAATAGTGAGTTGAAATTTGTAAAACGAACTATACTTGGTTGAAAGCATAGATTAGTATAAAAACTTGATTACTAGAGTTTACTATAAATGAGGGAACTATACTTTTTTTTACGATTTGTAGGGTGGGGCAGGTGGGGATATGAGGGAAAGAGAGGAGTGGGTAACACGTTGTATGTCAGTGAGTTATATTTGCTACTCCTAGCGATAGCTGTGGTTAAATCTAGAACCGCAGAAAAGAAGTAAACATAGGTCGCTTCCATTAGTGCGCTAAATGTGTAGAGTTAGTGTGTTGAGCAGTTATTTCTCAAATTTGCCATTCGATTACAGGGCCAGCACCTTCCATGATTAAACCCATCCGTTCAAGGATTAACTTAGTAATTACTGTTATAGATGTATAAAGATCTACATCAGTTGTAATCTATTCAACGGTGATTGAGGCTTTCGCTGCGGCCATAATAAAGCGACCTCTCTATATTTTTCTCTGTACTAGAACTAAATTCATTTCAGCATTCAAGTGGGCATCTGAATTGTCAGTGGTAGTTTAAATATTAATTTTCGTATTTGGCTGGTCACATGAAAGGAGTTTAGGTTAGTTTAGATTATTTTAGGTTAGGTTAGGTTAGGTTAAGTTAGGTTAGATTGTGATGCAGATAGTATCACAATAACTGGCTCAATATTACAATAAATATGTCAACAAGACTGTGAGAAGTAAAGTAGGTAGCATAAAATTGTAACAATATAAGTACCCGGATATGTATATGTCAACGCTACCCATCATTCTTGTGAAGTTGGCAGCCAACGACGGCCAGTCGGTTGTATTATCCGAGTACGATATGTATATGTCAACGCTACCCATCATTCTTGTGAAGTTGGCAGCCAACGACGGCCAGTCGGTTGTATTATCCGAGTACGATATGTATATGTCAACGCTACCCATCATTCTTGTAAAGTTGGCAGCCAACGACGGCCAGTCGGTTGTATTATCCGAGTACGTTATGATGCCAACTCCACAATTTTTCAGTAATTACTTCTTCAAAATTAACTAATACGTTAAAGTTACAACTATCATCGTTTACTGATGATTGTGCAATATTAATTTACCTATTACGAAAGAACGAGTTCTTTATAATTCATTTTTTAATATGCCTATTTCTCTTAACTAAGTTTTGTCTATTACTTTTACGGTTATATAAGATACACCATCAACAGACATGCTGATAAATAAATAGTACAAAATGTATCCCATTCACAAAAAAAGTGTAGTTAACCATAAACTATTTTATTTCTGCAACAAGCTACTGACTCCGTTTTTTTAAAATGTTTAAATTTGCAATCAAAACTCAAGCAACTCCACCAAGACGTGCATTGTGTGGGTAGGTAGATCAATTAATGAGCATTTTACAATGTGTGTTTAAATACAAATACAGTAAATATTCAATCATAAGAAATGGTATCGATAAATGTCGGAAAGAGTAAATACAACAAGCCTAATCATAGTTGCCATAATGATTTCCAAATATATTTTGGAATACTATAGAACTGTGAGTTTATAACAAACACCTATACACGTTCACCAGTGGTATATCTTGCTCGTGGGAGGTCTTCCTTAAATATTGTTCAATATCCTTCTATCCTGATCCGCCTCCTTTGTGTCAATTGGCTCTTTTTCCTCTCTTCATCTATTTCTCTTTCCTTTCTTCCTTCTACCCTCTTACTTTCCTTCAATAGCAACATTCAAGAAACATTCTTTTCTGATTACATGTCCTGATGAATTTCTTACTTTCTTTTTTCATCTTTAGCGGTGTGTCTTCTTTGCCTTCTCCCACCAAAATGTCCGTAACACATGCATTACGTTCTTTTTCCTTCATTCTTTCATGAGATCCTTCCATTTCTTCATCTTCGTGTTGAAACCGCGCTCTTTTGTCCCCCCTTCAGTTTTCTCTCGCTTATGTATTCAACATAAATCACTTTTTCTTTCATTTCTTTGCACATTATTACACCTACACCATGCTCGTTTTCTCTTGACCAGAATAATAATGGTACATTCTGTGTTCTTCTCTCTCAATCTCTCCGATATCTCTACATTACACTTCATTCATTCCAGTATGTAAAATTGTTTCCTTCCAGTGCTTCTTTAGAAATCTATAGTTCTCCTACTTGTAACAGGTTAAGTATATTCAATATCCCGATTATTATTACTTCTTCTCTTACTTCAAACTCTTAACATTACTCTTATTATTGTATTTATTTCTCGGGTGTCCGTTTGAGGAAAAGCTTTATCTCCAGATTCTTTTACTAAATGTCTCCATATTTAATACTTCAAGACTAATTATAGTGAAACAAATAAAATGCTAAGACTTATATATGTTCACAGTAATTTCTACCTACTTAGTACTTCCTGCCACATGAATGACGATGTTCCCTAATGTCTAGCTTTAGTTTCCAGCTGTCCTGCTCTATAATACAACTAACCCTTGACCTAATTACATGTAGTATCAAGCTGTACAATTATTTGGACTCTTATAACCGTTAAAATTATTCATTATTCCGACCCAATAGTGTCTGCTAATTTATCTTAAATTATGTGCGCTCCATATTTGTAGTGGCTAGAGCATGGTAATTGCAGTTTACTGCCGTCTGGTTTTACATATGGTAATCCCTAATATGGTAGGCTGTCGTTAAAATGCCTAAATAATCCGACATATTATCATTTCCAGAATTAAGTAAATACATCAAAATTACTTTGTAAGTACAATATAAATAGTGTATTATCATTGACACATGCTCTTAATGATGGTACTAACTCATTCACAGTCACTTCTGGTTTCACATATGACAATATATATCACAGTATAATATAGTCACTGAGTGTACATCATCAGACCTCATTACCATCTCAAGGTCGACGTGATGCCTCATGTATGCTTTATCTACCATTAATGTTAACACATGCTGCTATCAATGGTAAGAACTCATTCACAGTCACGTCTGCTTTCACATATGACAATATATATCACAGTTTAATACAGTCACTGAGTGTACATCATCATACCTCATTACCATCTCCATGTAACTTCTAATGCCACTAATACATTCCACGTTACATCTGATTTTACACCTGGTAATGTACAATATCAGCATAACATACTTAAAATAGTTTTGTTCATCATCCATGGTGTAATATCCAAGTTTCCAAGTAGATGTTATGATTCGTATACTAATATGTATAAAACTTAAATCTACAAAAGTTTCTATAGAAATAATGGCAAAAAAAGGTTGATAAAGTTAAGAAATAAATAATTTTCGGTTGGTTTTTAAAAAATTTAACTTTTAAGGAGTGTTAATGGTATAATTTAATTAAGTTGTTGCTTCAGTTCAACACATTTGTTAGGCCAAAGTTCTGGGCGACGCCAAACTAACCCAATTAGGCTCTCGTGGAAGTGGTATCCAACACCATTTCAACTTCAATTTTATCATATTTCAACTCAATTTGGATGTCTATTGTTACAATTTCTGTAGTAACAATTATATAAAGGTAGTTTCAGATGAGAGAAAACAAAAAACATGCAATGATAATATTAAATCCATTATAAGAACAGAATTTAAACAGAAAATTCCTTCAAATAAAACACAGTATTATGTTGTGGTTTTATATATTGGTTGTTTTTCTTTTTTTTCTTTTTTTTTTTTTTTTATTTAAGTTGTTCATCAGAATTTTTTTAGCAATACAATGTGTTTTGTTATTTAGCAAAACATCTATTATTTTACATAAAACTTGATAGACAAAGTAAAAATTGTTTACATACCATATGCATTTTAATGGTTCCTTTTTGTAAGTTACTGAATTTATATAGTTAAAATTCTTTAAAAGTTCCATAAAATAGCCTTATTATATAGGTTGAAGATTACCATTTTTAACTGATAAATGTTTTTATGATGACAGATTTTTAAGAACTCTATAGAAGTCCCTAACTCAAACTAATTTGTTTATATATTCTATAGTCCTTACCCCTGAACATTAGGTACAGTTGTGGTTTTATTTTTCAATATATACGTAACTTCATAACAGATATTTATTTTGCATAAAAAAAGTGCATGAATACTTCTTACGTTACTTGTTAATTATATAACTACTAAACATGAAAAAGTTTTAAATTCTTTGTTTTGACTGGCCCCTTTAAGTTAGGGAGGGGAGGGTTTTCCCGTCACGTTATACAGAATATTCAATCAAAGATCAGCATAGTCATTTGTGGGACAGTATTTAAACTGATAAATATAATAATAACTCACAGTTTACATATTTCATAAACGTATTCTGTCACTCGATGACTCAGCACTCACTTTTGTCGTTATTAGGTTATCTTACCAAACGTCGTTGACATTCTCAGGTTGAAGTGGTTTTTACTTGAGGCAAAGATTGACTCTATAGTTATACTTTGAGTATACAAGAATTTTAAAACTGGACAGTTTCAATAAAAAAGTCTGTAGCAGCTATTGAATCTTAAATTAGTTCCGCTTTGCAAGCATCATAAAGCGGGAACTCCAACACAGATACATTCCAGAAGTTACATTAAGAAGCTCAGGCTCATATATCCACTCCTCCTGTGTCTGAAAAAAGTGTCTTATAGGGTCTTATTGGTCTTTTATACTTTAGTGGTGAAACATCTGCAAGCTAATTTTATATTCTCCATCCCACCTCACTCGCCAAATGGACGCATTGTTCTGTATTTATTTTATTTCATTTCAAACTATTCTACAGTTTCAACAATCGTAATGGCTTATTTCTAAGGATCCCGAAAGCAGCGTATAATTCTTGACTCCGGGACTAAACTCAGCCAGTTAAGCCCTGTTTCTCAAGTGTTGGATGTTTGGGCCTGAAAACTGTTTAGAACATTTGAGGTCAACTGGTTTGTCTCATGGGCAACATTATTTAAATAAGTAGACATTTGGTTAAAAAACTTCTAATTACAACGTGCAGTACGCGACTGAAATTAGACAAAAACTACACGCGCGCGCGCACACGCACACGCACGCACGCATAGGCGCGCATGCACACGCACGCACAGGCACACGCGCACGCGCACAGACACACGCACATGCGCTCGCGTATGCACACACACGCAGATAATAGATTTCAATAGTTATAGTAAATAACAGTACATATACCAATATTAAATGACACCAACAATTAGCAATTTACAACAATAATTCATAAAAGTATTTGATAAATAATAACAACAATAGTGGATATTAAAAACACACTCAAAACAATACAATCAATCAAATCAGGCTTAAAATCTTTCAATAACATAAAATATTTAATCACGACAGGTGGAGAACTCTGTTGAGATTCCTCTTAAATTTAACAGGTGAATTCCCAATGAACACCACTTCAACGGACCTATAATTACTTTCCCTCATCAGTAGAGGAAGTCAGCAGTAGTTGATGTATAAAGGAGGCATTGATCACTTGAAGAATAAATCGTGAGATGGAATTGTTCCGGGAATCTGAAAGTAGATCAAAGTAAGTAGTTCTGGGCAGTAAATAGATTCATTCTCCAGCTTGTGCAATAGCATGAGAACGGACATCTTTCTTCTTACTGCCAAATGTGGAAGTCCAGGAGTTCCACGAAGTGAATCATTTTGTACTTAACAACACTGATAGCCTAGTCGCCATCCCACAAGAATTCTGAGTCTTATTTGAAGACGTTCCAAAGCATCAACGTGTTTAAATTTATAATGACGCCATAACAAAGAGGAGTACTCCAGGACTAGCCTTACAAGGGCCTTGAAGAGGATAGTAATTGTTCTCGGATGATAGAAGTCCCTACACAAGTTCTACACAAGAAACCCGGGAGTAAATTTGCTTTGCTATATATCAAAATGATGTGCTACTGGAGGTTAAGGTTAGAATACATTACTTCTCCCAATTACTTTAATTTATGGGATATTCAGCGTAGTGCTAGAGAATCTGCAGTTGAAGACAATGGGTGATTCTTGTAAGGACAGTACACCTGCAAAAATTCAAGTTTAGATCTCTCAACTGACATCATGCCACATTAGACTCCACGATATCTTGCAGACAGTCTTCCAAGCAGGTCTGAAGAAAAAGTCTTACATCATCAGCAAACATATAATACTTCATGGATATGGTATTAACGATGTCATTCAGAAATATATTGAATAAGACGTGGGCTAGTGTAGATCCCTGAAGTACACCAGAGAGCACTAGGAATTATCGAGAGCACGCTCCAGCATACCTTATGATTAAGCTCCAAACAGTCAATAAGTTACTAATCCAACCCAGCAGAAACCGGAGATTTCATATCCTTTAAGTTTGGCTATCAATATAACGTGATCTACCATATATAATGCTTTAGAAAAATCTGACAGTAGGCCTATGTAATTTGTCAGAGAAGTCCGAGAAAGTCTGAAGTGAAATCAGATTGGTAGATGTACATTTGCCACTTATAAATCCATGCTGATCATCAGCAACAAACTGACCAGATCAAATGCCAGTCTATCCATAGCCTGACACTCGAAAACTTTAGGAAGAGCTAACTCTATTACCACTGGTCTATATTGATATATCATTTCTGTTACCAGATTTGAATGTGAACGTAACATAGCTCATTTTCAGGCATGAAGGGAACGTACAACTGGCCAGCAAAAAAATTAAAGTAAGTGGCAAGATGGGGTTTAGGCCCACTCACTGTACGTTTTGGGACCACCGTCGCAAGTACACGGCATTTTGAGTCGACACATTGTACTTGCACTTGTTTCGGGGTTCACGCACCCAAGTGATTTTTTGCCCACTCACTTTACGGACACAACTCTTTACATCGGGCCTTTGTGCATCTGTAATAAGCCTATTTTACGTATACGTATTTTTTTATTAAAACCTAAATGTTGTACAGTTATAGTCTTTCTGTTACCTTTACTTAAATATGACCATTGACTGATATTTGAAAATACTACTAAGAATAATAAAAGCAGGAAAATTCCAGCCAAAAATCGTAATAACATTATCTTCTGACAAAGATAAACAAGAATTGAACAAAATGCAACACATCATATTTCACCCCAGCTCAATTCTCTGTGTATACAGTGAATTCCATTTAAAATGAACTTGCTCGAACACTCAATCATTATCGATTATGATTACATCCAATCATTTTGAGATGAGATATGTGATCACTATACACTACATTTGTGATATTGTTTGTGTTGATAATCATCACTGTTACAGTCTCAAAGTTGGTAATCAATTGTGACAGGTTGTCGTCGCCCATGAAATCACTAATGAAGGCCTGCTGATTTCATCGGCAATGATGTCACCGCCGGAATAACCGGTCCACAGCTGAACTGGATCAGTGTCCCATCGACTGTCAGTGACCCGATTCCCAACAATAAAACTCTTAATGTTGTAATAAACTTAAGTTTTTGAACAGTTAACATCCTTTAAACGTTATAGATAAAACAAACACTCCAGTAAATAGTTTTTTTTTTTTTTTTAGGCCTGTCGGTAACTAAGTTGACATCTTCAGACATATACAAACTAAAGTAATATTGTTTACATTTTTGATTGATTTTAAAAGCACATGATAAAATAAAAATGAAACATGCAATAATTTAAATACGAAAATAATAAAAAATACATATATATATATATATATATATATATATATATTTAAAACTTGTATAGGTTTAAAATAATAGTGGTGAGTTTTCAAATGTTACTAGCTCGTTATTATCAAAAATGTCTTTGAATTATTGTATACATAAGCTTTCATAAGCATCTAATTGTTCTTTATTTGGAACTTCTTTCAGTAAATTACTTTTGTAAAATTACTGTTGAAATTGATGCAGTGTTTTTTTTTAATCCAAGAAATTCTTGTTAATAACGAGCCAGGAACATTTGAAAACTCACCACTATTATTTTTAATTTATACAAGTTTTACATTTTTATATATATTTGTTTAAACTATTTTCTTATTTAAATTATTCTATATGTTATTTTTATTTTTTTACCATGTATTTTTCAAATCAATCAAAAATGTAAACAATATTAATTTAGTTTTTGTGTGTCTGAAGATGGTAAGTTTGTTACCGAAAAGCCTAACAAAATTAAAAAATATTTACCGAAGTGTTTGTTTAATCTATTACATTAAATTATAAATCCAGTAAGAAAAGAGCTTGAAGAGTGATAGTTATTATCCTTATTAGATAATTTGAAAAAATTTAAAACAAATCATATACTAGCATATGTAAGGCTAATCTCAACTGATCTGACGGTCGGTAGTTCACTCGCTGAATAAATTTCACGCACTTTCCTGTAAGTCCATGTGAACTGGCATGTGAAGTTTATTTTTGAAAAATAAAATATAATCCAGGGATACCAGCTCTTGATCTGTTTTCAATCTCTTCAGTTCACCCCTTGAAGTGGTAGATATAATCAATAAGCCTATTTTCTGAAGTGGACTACTAATATTTGAACGTAGACTCTCTCAAGGCCTCTAAAGTTAAGATGGAATTTACTTAATAGTCACTCGAATTGTGTTTTAATATGATTCGAGTTATCAAGAAGGGGATTAATTGTATTTTTATTTGTGCCAAGTGATTTAAAAAAATAATTTTTACCAAGCAGTCCACGTGAGCCCACGTGTTTCTACATTATGGAATAGTAATTATTATTACCATTCATTAGTAAGATACCGATCGTAATGATATGGGTGTATATGAGGGGCTAATAAGTGGGACGCACGTAGATGTACGAGTGTAGTCATTGTTACTAACTAAGGTCGACTGTTCCTCAGAAAGAGATATTTATTATCCGAGGAAACTAAGGGACCCACATCTTAACGTGGCATCCGAACCCATTGCATTGATCTGATTTCCATCTAACTTACAAGTCTGACACTCAACTCTATCCCTTAAAAATATCTTAACCTTGACTACCATCTAACATGGACATTCTAGACTTCTCTAGTAGTGTCCACTTCGATGTTAACCATTGAGTGGACGCCGTGTAAGTATTTTATTAAATTTTATTTACTTGCCTCAATACAGTGAATACATATTACATAGAAGCAGTTATAAATCGTATAAAGTTCATATTCAGGTATTTTTTTATGATATTGTCACCTCCACTTCAGTCCCACGTACACATGAACAATAAATAATAAAACATAACAGTTCAGATAATTAATTAAAGGTTTATATAATGCAAAGCTAATATTAAGTGGACTGAGCATAGAACTTTACCCCTAGAATCCCCACAACACGTTATCCCTAAGTAGCTGGATTACAGCACTGCGCCACTAGTGCCTTCAATTTCGACAACACTTTGTCCCTAAGATGCTGGGTTATAACACTGCGCCACTAGTGCCTTCAATCTTGACAACACTTTGTCCCTATGATGCTGGGTTATAAACTGCGCCACTAGTGCCTTCAATCTCGACAACACTTGTCCCTAAGTAGCTGTGTTATAACACTGCATCACTAGTGCCTTCAATCTCGACAACACTTGTCCCTAAGTAGCTGGGCTATAACACTGCATCACTAGTGCCTTCAATCTCGACAACACTTGTCCCTAAGTAGCTGGGTTATAACACTGCATCACCAGTGCCTTCAATCTCGACAACACTGTGTCCCTAAGAAGCTGGGCTATAACACTGCGCCACCAGTGCCTTCAATCTCGACAACACTTTGTTCCTAAGTAGCTGGGTTATAACACTGCGCCACTAGTGCCTTCAATCTCGACAACACTGTGTCCCTAAGTAGCTGGGCTATAACACTGCGCCACCAGTGAATCAATCTCGACAACACTTTGTCCCTAATTAGCTATGTTATAACACTACGCCACTAGTGCCTTCAACTTGACAACACTTTGTCCCTAATATGCAGGGTTATAAGACTGCGCCACTAGTGCCTTCAATCTCGACAACACTGTGTCCCTAAGTAGCTGGGCTATAACACTGCGCCACCAGTGAATCAATCTCGACAACACTTTGTCCCTAATTAGCTATGTTATAACACTACGCCACTAGTGCCTTCAATCTCGACAACACTGTGTCCCTAAGTAGCTGGGCTATAACACTGCGCCACTAGTGCCTTCAATCCCGACAAAACTTTGTTCCTAAGTAGCTGGGCTATAACACTGCGCCACTAGTGCCTTTAATCCCGACAAAACGTTGTCCCTAAGATGCTGGGTTATAGCAATGCGCCACCAGTGCCGACGATAAGTCAATCTTTGTATTGAATTGTTGCATTAAATTATAGCTAACTGCGTCTTGGACATATATTGCATACATAGTGTACAGGAACTGTTTACAATTTGAAAAAAGAACACCACTCCTCGCTATAACATACAAAATAAATATTAAAAGTTGAAATCAGCTCCTAGATATATTGGCTTTCTTTTGGAAAGATTTATCAAACACCAATGAAAAAGTAATATAATAGGAACAGAGTTATATTACTTCCTTCCCCCATCTACAAATCATTGAGGACATACAACTAAGAATTGGGAACTGTGTCTTAACTGGACATATCCCCCAGAAAATCACCAAAAATACTTATTTTATTGATATTTATTTGCTGTTGTATATAGTTCTGTATATACTATTAAAACAAAAGCTATTTTTAAGGAAAGACCGCAACCTCTTTTTAACCTTACTCTGCCCATCCCTCATAGAATATTGATCTGTGCGGGGAACTTATTCAGTCAGAGTAAAGGGCTGAACTAGTACAGTATTAGGTGAATACTTCTATTAAATATTTCCAGTCTAGGCTGGATTTGAACCAAACCCAAGCTTAAAGGCCTGACGCCTTAGACCGAACGGCCATCGGCTCGCCATTAGATTAGACAAGAAACTTTTGGAGGCAGCCTATGTATCAAATTAAATTTATATATAGCATGAATAAGTTTCGAAATACAATAATAAAACTATAAAAAATACTAGTAATGGCCTACTTCGCCTTACGAATAACTGTCCCAATATTTATTATCAATGTTATTTGTCTTGCATACTATAATATACTGTAAGTTACTATTATCAATGTTATTTGTCTTGCATACTATAATATACTGTAAGATACTATAATTATTACTTGTTTTGGTTAGCTGGAAAAAAATAAAAGTAGATTTATTAAATAATAAGATACAGTTATTTTCAGTTACAAAATATGTTTATGTTTGTTTATAATCTCTCAATTTCATTTAAGGAGTGAAGCCAAACAAAACTCACGCTAGATAAGATAATGTTGGTTAATATACCATAATTATGCGTATGATTAAAACTTCTGTCATAACATTATCATATAATAAAAATAAATAATAATTACATAATAGGAATTTTAAAAACTGAGTTTCGTACTTTTAACATCAGTTTTATGACATGAACGTAAAGCTCACTTACTATTAGCCTACACTCTAGATGGAGAATTTTGACTAACCTTTTTTATGTGTTAACGCAACCGTTTGTAACAGGTCCACCAAATTGATAGATAAATTAATTAATTTAAATAAATAATAAAATTATTGTATATAAGGAAAAGGATATATTTAATTTGAATAAATAAAGAAGGTTAAAATTATGTTAGAGAATTGCCGTGAGAAAGACGCCAGCTGGGTAGACGGGGAGACAGAAATATGTCCCCTCAAACAAAACCCTTTGTTCGAAACAGGATGGGTGGGCTTGTTCCAAGAATTATCAAAACATATGGGAATGTCTGAGACATAACAGTCAACAAAGATAAGACGGAGTTGGCGTGGGACAGGACTCGGCGGGTCGTTTAGAACGTTCCATAGGCCACACCCCGGATCTGGCGCAGTACAACGACGCAAGAGTCAATCTTTTAAGGGAACCAATCAGAACGGGACATGTGATTCCAAATATGCCCGTAGAGCGCAGAATTAGTCGGGTCTGCTACCTCGTGGCAAAACCGGAAGGACCGATAGTCTTGAACCCAGAGGGGAATAATACCGGAAAAGAAAGTAAAAGTGGGGGACTTGAACTCAACGCTTGAGAGTTGTTCCTCGCCCAGTTTGAAAACCAGACACCACCAGACAGGTCGTCCCACAGTAACATCATCGGCTCCAGGTTACATCTACGGGAGAAAGTGTTTAAAATATTTGTGCGTTTTCATATATTAAACAACAGTCATTAGTTAACAATTAATTATCAGATTATTTTAATTTGCGTAGTTTTGAGTAAACGACGGGACGTAAAACGGACATGATCTTCAGCCAAGAACTCTGCCTCCTCAGATAAGCATATAATAAGTAGTTTATAAGGAATGATTAATGTTTTTTATCAGTTTGATTAAAGTTAAAAATTCATATTAAAAATTTTTGTTTTTTGTAAAGCAAGTTGAAACAGTTATAACACTTTATGTTATAACCAAATAATGATTTTATTCTTTGTGGAAAACATGTAATTAAAATAATTTTGTAAAGACTATACTGTCTTGATTTATTGTACTACATAGTTCCACCGATTTACCCGATATTAGACCCTGAGAAAGAAAAAAGAGATCTCATAAAAAGAATTTAAAGAAAATTTAATTTATTAAATAATTTAATTGAATAAATTAAGTAAAAGTAATTAATGTAACGACCTTTTAAAGGAGCAAGGTTACAGAATGGCGCCCAACGTGGGGCTATGTAGTACAAGTATTAGATTTTAATCTATTCAAAAAATATTTAAAATAAAGAATCATAATAATTTGTCAACAATTAGTAAAGAATGCTGAACTCAAGTAATTTTCATTTAGTTTAATTGATTGATTGAATCAAGTAATTGAAAAGTGTTAGAGGTTAAGCTATATGATATGAATAATGAATTAAATACATTTTAATGCATTTGATTTAAACTAAATTAAATATAAAAAAAAAAAAAAAATAATAAGAAAATATTTCCTTTTAATTTAAATTCAGAATTCATTTGAGTAAAAGAAAAAAACTGTTTAGAGTAATATTTTTGAATTTATTAAATTATAATTTATAATAATGGCTGATGTGGACATAGTCCAAAACTCAGAGTTGGATTCTGAGGATTCAGATACCTCTCTGAGTGTTATCAGGGAAATTAAGTTAAACAAAAATAAAACCGAAAACGATGAAGCTAGGCCAGAATCAAGTAGGGAAGATACATTGTCCAACATAATGAACATGTTGTTAAAAATAAATACAAATGTGGAAACTAAACTAAACAGTATGAATGAAAGTATGAATACTAAATTTGACAAGATTAATATTGAAATAATAGATATAAATACTAAATATGACAACTTAGAGACAAAACTTAATAACATAAATACAAATGTAGAAACTAAATTAAATAGTATGAGTGAGAATTTTGATAATAAATTTGACAATATTAATACTGATATGGTAGAGATGAATAGGGAAAATAATGTGAAACTAGATGAGCTTAGGAAAGATGTCAATGATAGGATAAATCAACTCGAAGATAAACTAGACAGACAGGTAGAACAAGTAAAAATAAATGAAGTAAACAATAAAATCAAAGAAGTGAGAGTAGATGTTAGCAAAGATAATGGAGTAAAGGAGGATAGTGATGTAAATGAAATAAATGAAGTTAATAATGAAGGTAGGAAAGAACCTATCAAAGTAAACAGAGTTGAGGACAAACTAGTATCAGACAAAATAAATGTGCTGTTAGGAGTGAACAATGACATAAATACCAAGCTGGAGCAGATTAATGTTAAGCTAGGGGGATCGAGTAGTAAGATGAAAGTAATGAATAATAATAAGATGAACTTAAATGATGACGATAACATGAGAGTAGATTTGCTACTAAAAATAACTGATGAAATAAACAATAAACTTGATGAAATAAATGTAAGGTTAGATGGAAAAAATGTTGAGATAAAAGAAGTAAATAATGGTGTCATGAAACTAAACAATGAACTTAAAATGAAGGCTAACGAGCAAATAAAAGATGTAGATGATAGGACAGATCAAGTTAAAGACAACTTTGTCAATAAAACTAAAAAAATAAATATAGACTTTGTTGAGTACAAGCCAGATGAACACTTAGAAGCAAATGCAACACTAACTGAGATAGGTTATGAAATAAATAATAAAATGAGTAGGCCTAGAATAAATGATGAAATAGAAAAACAGATAGGGTATCTAAACACAGTGTTGGATAACAAAGTAGAACAAATAAACAAAACCCTAGTACTTAGTAACTTTAACTTTGAAAGTGTAGTAGATGACTTCATATGTAAAGAAAGTGAAAAACTAAAAACAATCAGAAATAGGCTAGAGGAACTAAACGAGTTCTTTGAGTTTGAGATGACTATCATAAATAAATATTGGGGTCTAAACAAACAAAAGGAAGTTGAAAATAATGTGATGGGGGGTGAAATCTGTGATGTAAACATGGAGGACTTTGTTGAATATGTGATGAGATACTATAATATCTCATGTTTCTCAAACTTTAAATATAAAAAGAAAAAAGTTAAACCAGTGTTCTCGGATAATCTCATAGACATTGAAAACTAAACTGTAAACTTAGCTGTTCACTAAAAAATACTTAGAAATAATAATAAATAAACAGCAATTGAAACAATATAACTTTAATGATAGGGGGGTTATATAAAAATAAATAAAGAAAGTGTAGATATGATTAGTAAATGAGAAAACACTTAAAAGATATCATAATAATAAATACATGATAGTTTAAAGAATATAACATTAATAATAATGTGAGAATTGTTTAAAAGAAAAATAAACTGAGGGGTAATTATGTAAAAGAAAAATGCTTAAAGAGGTCATGTAATAATAAACAAATAAAAGGCCTAGTTGAAGAATTATAATATTGACAGTAAGATGAATATGTGATTAAATAGGAGATTTAAATATAACATTGAAATAATATGACATTCATGTTAAACTAAGATGATAAATAAATATTGTTAATGGTAAGAAAGGACTGTTAAAAGAAAAATATCCACAAATGTCATAATAGTAAATATATGGTAGGCCTAATTAAAAAATTTGTGAAAAATAATAATAACCGTAGAGTTGTTACTGAGTAAAGAAATATAAAAATGATTTGAAATGTAACGTTGATAATAATAATGTGTTAAATGAATATAACAATAATAACAAAATGATTTTTATGTGAGAATAAGATAGTTTGAGGAGATGTTTTATAGTAGCTTGTTTCATAATCCATGAATGTTTATATTGAATATTTTAAAATAACAACATGATAAATGAGTAAAACTAGAAAGAAGTATGGAGATTTATTAAAATATATTGTTGTTATAACCCATGTATGTTCACATAAAAATAACTCAAGTAATGATATGATGATTAAGTTCACCTAAAATGAAATAGGGGAGACACCTCCTAATACTTTACTTTTGTAACTCTTGTATGTTGATATTGAATATAATCCAAATACACACATTGTGTATACTCTGTTAAAACAATGAAAGGAGAATTTCTTTACAATACTGTGTTATTATAACTTGTTTATATTTATACTGAAATGACTAAATGAATATAAAACAAATGATAATAGGATACTGATATGAGACCAAGCTGATTTAGGGAGATTCTTTAAACTACCCTGTTAATATAACTGGTTTATGTCCATATTTTGAATACAACATTGGTAGAATGTGCCATGTATGTTAGACTGAAATGTATCAAGATTTTTAAAACACTTTGTATTTACAAATTGTTTTGTTTATAATGAATACTACTCAGACAACAATACGATATGATTCCAGGATGTGTTTAACTAATATGATTTAAGGAGATTTTTGAAAAGTATTTTGTTACAATGACTTGTTTCTGTTTATATTGAAGGTAATCAGATGAATGTAATTCTGATATTGAATATGATGAGATGATACCTATGTTTGACTAAGATGTAAAGGAGATTCTTTATAATACTTTTTTAATGCAACTTGTGTATGTTGATGTTGAAATAACTCAAGTATGTACATTGTATATGCTATTATAGATGTTTATGATGTTTAATCATCATAAGAATTTTATGAAGGGAGAATAGCCAGTGGTTAATAGCAGTACGATTCGACCATAATTACAACTAGTCACTTTCCAAATTCTAAATTCTTTAACGCCAAGTACTCTATTAATCACACAATGGCACAGTGTTACAGTTTCAGGTGTTGGTTAACCTTGACAATAGCGTCTAAAAACTAAAAGCTTACAGTGATCTGTAGCATGGCAAGTCCCCATTTACCAAAGTCATGTTGCAGACACCAATAGATTAGTAATTTTAAAATATAACATAGTAAGGGTAGATTGAGACATTGTAGATGTGTTATTATAAATTTGTTAGTAAACTGTTGTACTAACATTGGTGTAGACAATGAGTGATAGAAATCACAGATTTAATATGACTATAATGTAATGACAATGTTTGATGGTAATATATTGCAAATGAATTTTATTTGTCAATGATGCAAGAATAATAATAGAAATAATAACTTGATATGAATGAAAAATAATAGTAAATTTAATTCATTATTACAATATCAATAATGAACAAACAGTAATAATTCATTGGAAACTTTATAAACATAATAATGACAACTAACTTTAAATATGTCAATTTGAAATATGTCAAAGCAACACTAGTAGATATATGAATAATTAAAGTTTTGTATACAAATAATATGTGTGTATACACAAGTAATAATAGACAATATGAAAGATGATTGAATATGAGTATGTTTAAATGTTTGTAAACAATTTTTTACTTCAATTAATTACAGATGCAATTAAAAACAGGCTATTTCTATAATTAACAACCTGTGAGTGAATTATGTTATATGTATTATTTAATGGAAAAGGTAATCAAAGTAGTCATGTGAATGAAAAGACTTTGTACTGAAACAAACTTTCAGTGAAACTAGTTGAGACTGTTTTGGACATTAGGAACATTGTGAAAGACAGACACGCATGGACATGTGGATGGTGCTGTGCCACAGACGGGGGGTCCGGAGCGCGACGACACTACCTCGCCAGACCCATGACGTAGTGGAGCTGTTATCGCAAGAGCACATCAGGTGGTGATGACTCATCCCAGTGACGCGACACTGCCAACCCTCCACACAATAGAACACTAGCCACGCTCGAGAACAACAAATTGTACATCAACCAGTTGGAGACTTAAGACAATCTTTGTTTCGCTATTTATAGTCTCTCGAGACCCATAGAATTGTGAACCAGATATTCGCAGAACTTAATTGTGATGTTCCAACATTTGAAACTTAAAATGAACATGAGTGCGAACCAGTGAGAACCTTTTCATGTGAACCGTTTCCAGTTTTCAACAAATGAGTGACTTCTCAAGATAAAGTGACTGCTTTATATGCTACTAGTAATGGCTCAATGTAAAGCCAAAAGACAAGACAATCTATTTGAAAATATTAAATAATGTTTCAATTTCATGAGACTTTTTCAAAATAAATTATTGAAAAATATGTAAACAAAATATCATGTTCATATATTTTAAAAAATAATTAGAATTAGCAAACTAGTTATAATCTATGAACAATAAAATAAAGAATATAACAATTTATAAATAATGAATCTTTGATAATGAAAGAATGTCAATTGTATTCAATAATAATTTTCTAATATGCATCAACAAATGTGTAGGAATAGATATTAATTCAAATAATAATGTAACTTTCTTGAAATAATTAAAATGTTTTTTATGATGAGCTAATAAATAATAATAATAACTTGCATCAATGACAAAGAATTATGTAATGTATCGGTTGTTTATTAAAAATGTATAATACAAATTGTTCTTGTATTAACATAGGATTTGATAACTTTTTGATGTTAATCAATACTTGTATATAATTTGATGATATGTGCATCATGTATTTCTGATACACAATGTATTGTCTTGTTTGATAACTTTGATTCAGGACTGATGAATTTCATTCCAAATAAACAATAAGTATAATTTGATGACTTATTGTGTCAAAATATAGTGATGTATTAATTTAAGAATGTATTAAGTAATTTAATGACTAGTTAATAATTATGAATGTACTTGAAAATTGTTTGTGATTGATAGCTGACTTGATAATGTAAAGACTTGTTTAATGTGTAATGATTGTTTTGAGAATGTAAAGGATTGAATACGGATAATTGTACTTAAAGACGGATAAAGGGATGAAACAGGATTTTAGTAATTAAAGAAGGGTTAATGGATTGATAATAGGTCACAGCATCAAAAGAAGGTTTTAAGGGTTGAATACGGATAATTGTACTTAAAGACGGATAAAAGGATGAAACAGGATTTTAGTAATTAAAGAAGGGTTAATGGATTGATAACAGGTTACGGAATTTAAAGATGGTTTAAAGGGATGAGGATTTATTTGAGGGATTTAGTAGGGTGTTGATAAAATAAATGATTAATGAATTGTTGAGTCAATGAATGATGATTCCTCTAAGAAGTGATGAATTATATGAGAGGTGTTTGTAATTAGTAGTCAGATGATTCTGATAATGATGTTGGAAAAATGATAATTGTAAACAAGTTAAGGATTAATCAATTTTTGAATAATGAATTAATGATTGTTGATTTGTATTTTATTGATATTGACACATAACCTATGTATTGTATTTGATAATTTCATGTTACAAGTCATTGATTGTAACTGGCAACTTGTATAATTTCAAATGATATATAATAGTTAATTGATGATATGGAATTCATGAAATACTACTTTTGACTTGTGAATTTTGATTTGTGTATCATTGTTTTTGACTCATGATAATATGTAGATGAATGAATGATTCATTGTTAATTTATAATTTTTGAATCTTACTAACGATTTAAGTAATTTGTTAATAAATACTGATCATTTAGTATTTAAAAGGGAATTACAATTTAGTGAGTTATTAATTTTAACAAATATTTGTATTTAAATTAAGGATGTATTGATATTTAAGGTATGAATTTCAAGGTGTAATGTATAGTTTTTGTTTGACAAATTTTTAATTTATGATTGATGAAGTTTTTTAATTGACAACTTGTAATGATTAAATATTTTCTAAAGTTTTTGTTAACAATTATATATGATGAAATGCTATTAAAATTTTAATTCATAAATTGTTGAATTGTTGATTAACAATTTTGATTTATTGAATTGTTGTCAGATGACTGTAATTTTTGAATAATTGACTTTTGATTGACAACTATGCAGGAGGTAATGACCTATTGAATGATGAATTTGTAAATGATTAACTTATAATTGATAATTTTGTAACTTGTTAAATGGTAATTCATTGATTTGCATAGACGATGTAAATAATTTCGTTGAATAAGATTGTTCATTTTAGACTTAATTTCTTACATAAAATTTAGGCCTAATATGTAATTTGATATTGAGTTGTATGTTAGTTGATAGTTTCATTTCATTCTAGATATAGTAAACGTAAAACTAAAACTTATCTGAGGAGCAATCAACAATTTGGCGAATCGTGTTTAAAATCAAGATTTTTTGACTCGTGTTACTCACACATCGCAAAAAATCGGAGGGTACTGTAACAGGTCCACCAAATTGATAGATAAATTAATTAATTTAAATAAATAATAAAATTATTGTATATAAGGAAAAGGATATATTTAATTTGAATAAATAAAGAAGGTTAAAATTATGTTAGAGAATTGCGTGAGAAAGACGCCAGCTGGGTAGACGGGGAGACAGAAATATGTCCCCTCAAACAAAACCCTTTGTTCGAAACAGGATGGGTGGGCTTGTTCCAAGAATTATCAAAACATATGGGAATGTCTGAGACATAACAGTCAACAAAGATAAGACGGAGTTGGCGTGGGACAGGACTCGGCGGGTCGTTTAGAACGTTCCATAGGCCACACCCCGGATCTGGCGCAGTACAACGACGCAAGAGTCAATCTTTTAAGGGAACCAATCAGAACGGGACATGTGATTCCAAATATGCCCGTAGAGCGCAGAATTAGTCGGGTCTGCTACCTCGTGGCAAAACCGGAAGGACCGATAGTCTTGAACCCAGAGGGGAATAATACCGGAAAAGAAAGTAAAAGTGGGGGACTTGAACTCAACGCTTGAGAGTTGTTCCTCGCCCAGTTTGAAAACCAGACACCACCAGACAGGTCGTCCCACAGTAACATCATCGGCTCCAGGTTACATCTACGGGAGAAAGTGTTTAAAATATTTGTGCGTTTTCATATATTAAACAACAGTCATTAGTTAACAATTAATTATCAGATTATTTTAATTTGCGTAGTTTTGAGTAAACGACGGGACGTAAAACGGACATGATCTTCAGCCAAGAACTCTGCCTCCTCAGATAAGCATATAATAAGTAGTTTATAAGGAATGATTAATGTTTTTTATCAGTTTGATTAAAGTTAAAAATTCATATTAAAAATTTTTGTTTTTTGTAAAGCAAGTTGAAACAGTTATAACACTTTATGTTATAACCAAATAATGATTTTATTCTTTGTGGAAAACATGTAATTAAAATAATTTTGTAAAGACTATACTGTCTTGATTTATTGTACTACATAGTTCCACCGATTTACCCGATATTAGACCCTGAGAAAGAAAAAAGAGATCTCATAAAAAGAATTTAAAGAAAATTTAATTTATTAAATAATTTAATTGAATAAATTAAGTAAAAGTAATTAATGTAACGACCTTTTAAAGGAGCAAGGTTACACGTTCCCTTATTTCTTTATCAATTTTTAAATTCAATGTGTCAACAATTGTTTCCTATTCGTAAAATATTTATTATTTTTCAATATTTTCACCCTGAAAAGCACTGAATGGCCTTTAAAGTACGTTTTTTGCCCATTGGAATAACATAGAGAGGTTTAAAATAGTTAAATACTAACAGCTATTCAATACAGTTTCAAAAGATGCTGGAAAGGAATAATGATGTCAATAATATTCAGGAGGTTACAGATATTATATTAATTATAGAAAGAGTAAGTATGTATTCAGTAAAATTTAACTTTAATAAATATGATATATAAATCAATGTATATATGTCTGTTTTTCCTTAATTATTCACTACTCTATTCATCCGATCGTCCTGCAATTTAGGAAGTTATGTATATTTTTCAAGAAAATGTCTTAAACATGGTGTTATTCGCATCTGTCCAATTGGCCTTGATAGGTTCAATGCCAATTTAATAGAGTTATTTCGCTAAATACTCATTTTTATTATTATTATCATGCAATCATGAACTGTTGAATACAATTTTTTTTTAAATAGGCTCAGTATGATTGGGCTGGACAGTAAGTGAGCTGAGTGTTATATTAAGCGCATTTAAGGGTTGCAGCAGTGGAGGGGTATCTTTCCACCACTAAGCTGTGGACTAACTTACAACCTCAAGTGCTCAACGTCCACAACAGTGTTTAATTTAGTTTAAAAAAAAACAACTGTAAACAATAATAAGTGTGTTTAATTGCTATTTAATGTTTACATTACTTTTTATTGTGTTATTTTTATTATTCATTGTTATTTGAATATAAAATCATAATTTAATTTCATTGTTTTTAACTTGTTTCGTTATTGTTAATCAAACAAAAAAATTGTAACTGCTGCTTATGACGTAGTGGGTGGAGCTTGCTTTTGCACTGCCAGAACGTGGCCTTCCGTCAACCTGGTTGCCATGAATATTTTGAATGGAATTCACAGTGGGGGAAGAGTAGTTCTCTATCTCACTTCCAATACTCAGTGCATCTCACTCGCGCCACGCTTACTAAGCGACCTATCTATAATAACATTGGATGTTTACCAAGGCAATGTTAGTGAGTGAACTACTTTAAATAAATTTGTATGCAATAATTTTATTTGAAACATTTTACTCAATACTTCTGGTTAAAAGTCACAAACCGAGACCGAAGGCCGGTAACTAGTGGTGGGTTGGCACGCAAAGTGTGCAACGGTGTCCCCTAGTTTTATTTGACTCATGCGAGTGTATAAGTACATTGTGACATCACTTCCAGTTTGTGTATTCATAGCCAGCTGATAGTATATGACGATATATCATTGACGTTATGACGTCAGACGCCTTAATAACTCAACCACGTTGTTGTAACTAATGCATATCATCATCAAACAAGCTGATTTAGAAAGATATGTTGTCTTTGTCAAGAAAATACTTTTCGAACAGCCACTACGGCCTTTCACAAAATAATAAGTGTAGGGATTGAAGAAGAATCAGTTTTCATCTATTCCATATATTTTCTTGTGTTTGTTTAACAATTTGAATCGATTGGGATCATAAATAGGGCTTCATAAGCATATTCATTTTAATTAAATTTGTATTAATCTAACTATACAAGACAATTGCTTGTTGTTCATGTAATATTAAATCGATATTCATTATTGTCTACAGTAAATGTAACGCAATTGTGCTCAATCAATTATTTTTAACCTTTTCTTTTTTCTAAATTCTCAAAAATTACCAATAAAATAAAATTTTTACTTATATTATTTTATATTGTAAAAAAGTATATTTAATTGGTAATTTTGACACTTTATGAAAAAAGTGAAGAATAAATAATTTACCTATATCAACTCAATCTCAAATTTACAATTTATTGTTCTGATCTGGAAGGATTATTTTATATTTACTATTATTTAACATGTTTTATAATTTCACTGGTTTTCCTTACCTAAAAAGCACAAAGTAAATACTTTTTTCATAATATTTCGAATCGAATTTTCTAAACAAATATAAAATTTCGTTTTTCTGGTAAAAATTTGGGAATATTTAAATTGATACTCCATGAAAACCAAGTAATCCATACTCATCATTGTTTTATTATTTTGTTTCTATTGAGAATTTTTAAATACCAATGTATTTTCATTGTCTAACCCTTTGTCATAAATTAAAGGCCAAATGGTAAAACAAACAAAAATGGTTTCTTACTTTTACGTATATTTATATTTTATTTCATAAATATGGATTGTAGGATAATGAAAATGCATATTGATTTTTCTTATATGCTTTAAAATAAGTGTAACAATTCCACATTTCATATTTTTTAAGAATATCAATTTATAGATGAGAAAACATGAAAAACCTTCGAACGTGTTAAAAAAAACATTGTCAGTGTTGTACAATTGCTGGGTTACAGACTTAGCTGGTTTTACACTTTCATAAGTTATAAGTTTTAATAATTGTTAGTTTAATTTTACAGAGTATGGCAAGAATTAGAAGACAAAAGTATATTTAAAGTTACTTATTGTAAAAAGCTATTTTAAGAATTCTTAATATTGGAGTGTCAGACTCGTAGTATGCTTCAACGATTTTCTTTTTTTTTCTTTTTTTATTGAGGTTAAACATGTTTTTTTCTGTGAACTACGATGTATTTCTTGTGCAAGTTTTAAATAAAAACAAATATATGTATTTTTAAATTGTTCGATTTTCAATCTGTAATGAATTTGGATCATTCTACGTGCAGAATCCTCTTAATTTAGTGTTAATCAACAAAAATTTTAGGTACAAATAATTACCATTTAAAGTCACCTAAAGGCAGTATACGTCTTACTGGATCGTTGAATGGAAGTTCATATAAAAAAGGTTTACTATTGCTGGCTTATCAGCTACTCGTCCCACAAATCTAAGACTACAGACTTTTTTTCAACCTTGCTGTATAAGGCGGGACTCTAAAAAGCATATAAGGCTGAGAGGTCAAATCTTAAAAGCGAAGGTTGAAATAACTAAAATAAGGTATAAAAATATACGTATCTGTTTCTTTTCTTATTTTCAATGTATAAAACGCTATGGAAAACTTTCATAATTTATAAGCTGTACATATACAGTATATTTCAGAAATCTTATTTTCTATTATGACCTCAGCCAATAGTAGGCTATTGAGTAAATTTTTTTAAGTTAAAAATAAATATTTCATATGTTGAAATGGTATTTCACAGACCATCACACTTATAACCGGTTAGATCCATTTAAGATGGCAGTGGCACCAACAAATGACAACCGTACAAACTCAAACTTACTACCAACTAACCAGTTCGACACGGACTCGTAAAATGGAACATTATTACTATCACGCGTATAAGTATCACATACCTATCTCAATCATAAATTAGTGAACTGATGCAATTTGGATTAAATTGTCGCTATTCGAACCATAATAGCGACCCACCCACCCACCCATACACGTACAGTGGTATTGACCCACCCACCCACGCATACACGTACAGTGGTAAAGACCCATCCATACACGTACAGTGGTAAAGACCAACCCATACACGTTCAGTGGTATTGACCCACCCGCCCACCCATACACGTACAGTGGTAAAGATAGGTACGTGTATGGGTTAACTGAACCATTATTATTTACGACATAACTAACACAATAAAACTCTTCTTGAAATATTTGAAGTTTATACAGAATGTAACTAATTCAATAAGTATTTCTTAGTCACCGTGAGTATATACCTACCCACCCACCCATATACGTACGGTGGTATTGACCCACCCACCCACCCATACACGTACAGTGGTATTGACCCACCCACCCACCCATACACGTAGAGTGGTATATACCCACCCGCCCACCCATACACGTACAGTGGTATTGACCCACCCGCCCACCCATACACGTACAGTGATATTGACCCACCCGCCCACCCATAAAGGTACTGTTTTATGACCCACCCACCCACCCATACAGGTACTGTGATTTGTTAAAGGTTATTAAAGGTCATTATTATCAATTCCAATAGGAGTACTATCCACTAGCCCATTCACCTACAGTAGTATTGACCCAGCCTCCCATACACGTTAAGTAGTATTGACCCACCCACCCACCATACACGTACAGTGGTATTGACCCACCCACTCACCATACACGTACAGTGGTATTGACTCACCCGCTCACCATACACGTACAGTGGTATTGACCCACCCACCCGACCATACACGTACAGAGGTGGGTGGGTGGGTCACTGTCACTGTGCATGTATGGGTGGGCGGGTGGGTCACTATCACTGTACGTGTAAAGTAAATACTTCCTTAATAAAGCCCTGCTCAAACTGGAATGGCAGCAGTGTTTTTGTAAGTAATTTAAAAATAACGGAGGCTAAATTGGGGGGGGGGGTCCCAGACCTTCCCACCATTAACACAACAGTGTTTTGTGGCGGCTTCAGAGAATGCAACAAAGATGGCTAACAGTGTAAAACATAAACATTGTTTAACATATACAATGTAAAACAACTTTGGGTAGCTCTCATATTGCTTTTGTTTAAGAGCTGTAATAAAATGAAAATAAAATATCTTGCTTGTGTTTATATCTATCAAAAACAAAATAAAATTACTTTTTACGCTAATTTGAATAAATTTACTCAGTTATTATTTTAAAACTTTAAATCTGTATAAAGTAAAGCCCTAATATGTTGAGAGCCCACTATGCTCTTTAGGGTATTATTACAGAATAATTAGAACTACATGTTATTGACAATGTTTCTTGATAGCTTATAAATACATTTTTAAATAATGTAGAAATACTTCTCCTCTCTTTTAACAAATATAATATGCACATTTATTTTTTAAGTCTTCTCAACAAGTTCTCCCTTTAGTAACAAGTTAACTCAATTCTAACTGACAATTTGGACCTTCTTCGTTAATTCAATACCACTACTTTTTTCGTTACTTCACTACCACTACTTTTTTATCGCAATTACGATTAGGTTAGGCTACTAAAGTTGACCACAAACTGGTAAATCCAACGATTGACTTACCACCGAATGCGCTCTCCGTGTGTAAGTTCTTTGACAGCGATAAGATAAGGCCAGCGATATCAGATACCTAACGGATAAGGAATGCCAAAGAGGACGTAAAAATAATTGGCAGTTTTTTAGAGCAATGGAATATTTATCAAGTGGTAGTGAATCACTGGAAAAATTCTGACAGTTGTTGAACAGTGAAAGTGTATCTCGAACAATACAGAAAAAGATTTTCTGAATGCTATATAATTTTTGAATGAGTGATTGTGATATTAATTATGTCATAAAGAAAATGTGCATATGGTTCATCTAGACATATTGTTCACCTTTCTAAGTTTATAAGGATTGTGGTGCTTTATTCTCTAATATCAATCAGTTTTGTTCATTATAATGACCCACCTCTTTGATCTTTTGTTGTAGTTTTGATTGCTTTTACAAAATCGGAACATATTTCCTCTGTCAATTTATGAAAAAAAGCTGCATGTGAATATTATAGTTACTGTTCAAAAATGAGACGGCGACACAACTTGTGCGTATTTTAAGTGAATATGAATGATTAAATGAGCGTAGGATGAGTGTGATGACGATTATCGTATTGTTACTAACAAAGTCAACTGTTCATTATAAAGAGCCCAATAGTCAGCACTACGGGACGTTCAGTTTTTTATGGAATCCAAACCACTTGGTATTGGTCTGATTTTCAGCTAATAGCAAGGCTGATATTCAGTTGTCTCCCCTACACAATATCTAGAATCTGACTACCACCCAAAATGATCACCTCAGATTTATCTAGTTGTGTCCAAGTCAATGACAACCATTAAACGGACGCTGTGTGCAGTATTAGGACAACTGAGAGCAGAATCTATCGTCTATAACCTTCACAACACATTGTCCTAAAGTTCCTGGGTTACTGCACTGCACCACTAGTGCCTATAATCTCCACGACACTTTGTTCTCAAGTGGCTAGGTTACTGCAATGCATCACTAGTGCCTATAATCTCCACGACAATGTCCTCAAGTGGCTGGGTTACTGCACTGCACCACTAGTGCCTACAATATCCACTACACTTTGTCCTGCAGTGTCTGGGTTACTGCACTGCACAGCTAGCGCCTACAATCTCCACGACACTTTGTTCTCAAGTGGTTGGGTTACAGCATTGCACCACTAGAGTCTATAATCTCCACGTCACTTTGTTCTCAAGTGGTTGGGTTACTGCACCACTAGTGCCTACAATTTCCACTACACTTTGTCCTGAAGTGTCTGGGTTACTGCACTGCACCACTAGTGCCTATAATCTCCACAACACTTTGTCCTTAAGTGGTTGGGTTACTGCACTGCACCACTAGTGCCTATAATCTCCACGACACTGTCCTCAAGTGGCTGGGTTACTGCACTGCACCACTAGTGCCTACAAACTCCACGACACTTTATTCTCAAGTGGTTGTGTTACAGCATTGCACCACTAGTGCCTACAATCTCCACGTCACTTTGTTCTCAAGTGGTTGGGCTACTGCACTGCACCGTTAGAGCCTACAATTTCCACAACACTTTGTCCTGAAGTATCTGGGTTACTGCACTGCACCACTAGTTCCTATAATATCCACGACACTATCCTCAAGTGTTTGGGTTACTGCACTGCACCGCTAGTGCCTAAAATCTCCACTACACTTTTTTCTTAAGTGGTTGGGTTACAGCACTGTACCACTAATGCCAACGTAATAAATAATGCACTACCAAAAAAATAATTAAAATCACTTTTACAGCTCTGTCTCTGTAGCAATATTGGGCCCAACGATAGGTCAGAAGAAACATAAATTCCAAGTTATAAGATTACGTTACTTTTGTTTAGACATGTATTACCTCATATTATTATATACCGGCTTAATATCACAGTTTTAACACATGTTCATTATTATTAAACTGACGTTTTATACCTCAAATGACTTCATTGTTGAATTAATTCCATAGAGAGTGTATGAATAAATCATAAATTGCCAAGTTATGCAGTATTTGTAAGTATTGTTCATTTTATTGAGAGTTTATCATTTTAATCTCTTCTAGGACAAGTTTCCTCAATATAGACCGGGAACTAAGCCAGTTGGCTCTCGAAAAATTATATTATAAACTGTTTTAGCGAATAAAATACAAGCTAGAAGCAAGTTAACTATCTCAATATATATTAATGACCTTAAATGTGCCGTAGACCCTCAAATGGTTAAATTATAATATATGTTAATGTCCACAAGTGTGCCACTGTCGTGGGGACGTTAAAGGTGTTTAATTGTAACTAGGAGTAAATACACACCACTATGGGCACTAACGTAATTAAAATAAAACAATTGAGGATTTTTGGATATTGCAGTAATTCAAAGTGATTAGTAAGATCCAGGAAACTAAATATATTTCGAGAACAGAAACAGAACTTGGTCAGTAATCACACATCTAGTTGTTTCTCGCCGTATAAAATAAAACAAGAAGTGTAGTGTTATGTATCAAAGCAATTGGGAACGCTGAGGCACAAACCTGGGAGACACGGGTCATTTATTCCAGTCCTCCCTAAATGGTGTGGCAAGACCATGAGGGTGTGTAATCCTTCTTGTATGGTCACTGTTATTCAATTAAATTGTACTTTAAGCAACGACTGTTTAGCAAATGTCGTATATGTTGTAACGAAGTTTTTATTGACGATTTATAATTTCAGGTATCTTATATAATTAGGATATTGACAAACAATGGCTTAAGGAATGCTAATTCACCTCCCTAACATGTTTGTAAAAGTAACCCATTTGCATACAAATGAATAACATGTATGACACATACAGAGAGGCATCTTAAGAGGAACCACCCGATTTTATGGTATGTCCATACTATTTAATGTTTTGATCCAAAAGAATTTACGTACAGTTATAAAATGTTCTTCCCTTTTCGAATTTATTGGGGAAGACTAGGGGTTTTTGTCTTAAATACTACTAATATTTCCATCCGTATTTATGACTTATTTTTCACCATACATTTTTAGACCCTTAATAAAATATCTCCGTCGAATCAACCTGTAGTAAAAATCAGCCGCAACCTAAAAGTTGTATGTCTAAAGATAAAAGTGCCCCTAACGTTGAACCATCCTCAACAAATCGCACCTGGGTAGCAAGAAAAGGATCATCAAAGTGTTAGGCAAACGTTTTGTTAGTGCCTATTCAAACAGATCGATACATCACCTGTTTAAATAATTCGTCTGTAATAAATGCTAATTGCAACCAAATTAAATAAATGAGTTTCTGTAACTCCAAAGTACCGTCGTAAACAAACATTCCATGCTAAATGAAAATATGTTATTATTTACGATGAAGACTTAAGTAGTATTGGATTTGTTCTTTCACGCTAGAATTCAATATTTCTATCGTATAGCCTTGATGATCGTATTCGTTTGTACAGTATTAAAATAGGTTCAAAAACATAAAGAAATAGTAAAGCTAAAATATGTACCTTTTTAATGACTCTGAAGAACTGATGTTTTACAATGTTGCGTGTTTCACAAAAAAACAAGTATGTGGAACACAGTATTTGCATTAAAATACTTCATTTGGCTACACTTTTAAGACAATGGTTGCAGAAAGATTAAGAATTCATCTATACAATGTACATAAATATTCCACAAAAATAATAAACATTCTGTAGATGTTATAATATTTTTAAACAACCTATACTCTGGTATTTTTATAGATATATAGTAGGAAATAAAAATCTATTATACAAACGAATGCATGTGTGTCTGTCCTTTATGCATTACTAAACCACTCATCGGATCGCCATGAAACTTAGGGAAGCTGTAAAATCCACTCCCGGGAAAGCTTCTGTTGTGATTTTATTCACTTCCGACTTAAGGGCTCCACTCCACTGGCCTTTAAAGTCTCAATGTTATTCTTATACAATATTTTATTTATTTAATTAATGATCAGCTGATAAAAAACAAATGAAATGAAAACTTTTGAAACACACCCAAGTGGGGTATCAGGTTAAAATTATTTTTCTCTCGATTCCTAATATACAATCAGATCTTAAAAAAGACTACTGTTATAGACTCCAATGCCCCAAAAACCAAAATTCATTGTGATAAGTTCACGTATTCCGACGAGGCCGTAGGCTGAGCTTTCTCACGAGGCTGCAGACCGAGATCCACGGTAGGGCCTATATTAAAGTGTCCTCGCGAGGCTGCAGGCCGAGTTGCACAAAGGAACTAAAGACACAGTTCCCGGGAGAGGCCGTAGGCCGAGCCTCCCTCAAGAACGTAGCAAGTGACGTTACCATTACTGTTAAACTATACAAGCCCACCAAATGTATACATACAAAAGCTGTGTCTGGCTATTTACGTCTTTATACCCATTCATTAGATATTTTAAATACTAAATAAGAAATTTAGAATAGCAATGCTATCAGTTTTACGCTTTCTAGTCCTTAGTAGTTCAATTTTTACAATATTTATATGAAATTTACTGACAATTTCAAGGAATGATTTTCAATAATAAGCTAAAATTGGAACTCTTGATTAAATATAGTTCAGTTACTTTTTATGAATCCTTTATTAGGATTCAGTGCGGAAAATTTTTAGCCTCTCCATAAACATGTGCATTTTGTAAATTATACACAGTGCTCACTTTAAATTCATGAATCTTTTCGGAATAAGCCACGATTCTATTGTATAATTTTCTTCTTCAGTGACTCCCAATATCACTACCCTTCTACATCACGATAGGGAATAAATCAAAAATAAAAGGATAACTTTCCGTTTAAAAGAAATTTTATTTTGATATTCAACATGTGGTAAAACCTAGACTTTTGAAAGTATGTATATATTAGTATTATAAATGGTGCATGTTTATTCATAATGTAATAAGTTTATACATATATTTAAAGTGTATTTACTTTTTATGAATATTAATATTTGAAGGAGAATTCGACATGTAGAAAGTAAAATATTAAACCCCTTCATAAACTTATGAATTTAGTAAATTACACACTGCCCTCTTTAAATTCAAGAATAATCTTGAAATTGCTCACGATTTTGTAGTATAATTCGTCCATCCCAATGTCTTCTAATATCACTATCCTTCTACCGTAAGATATAAAATAAATCCAAAATATTATCATAATTGTTCGTTTAATAAATGGTTATTAAACGATAACCATTTATTAAACGATGTTTTTTTTTCATATTGATATTCTTACTAAAATCAAAGACGTTCATGCGTATATCATGTTAATGTCAACCATGACATATGTTTATTCATAATGTTTATTATTAATAATGTTTTACTAGACGTATGTGCACGTAAACATTTCTAAATACGAGTTCTACAGTAGTTAAACCTTCTATATTAAAGTAGCTTACAAACTTTCAAAAAGAGTGACCCAGTTATAAATAATGTTTATAAAAGTTGACACTGTGACGTAGTGGAGTAGTCCAGATACTTGAGGGCTAATAGTTGCGGATATTGTAGGCACATTGTTAAGTTCACCCAATCCTTACAGCAACCCTTTAGTGGTCGGCACTGGTATGGACTTAACTATACAAATATTACGTATGGTGATCTTGAGACTGATTTTGACAAGGGGAGAACTGAATATCAGCGATTTCACTGAGTGTGTGTGTGTTTTTTTTTTTTTTTTTCAACTTACGCCTATATGCTAAAAATCAGACAAATATTACGTGGTTATAAATCCATCCTATGTTCCTAAGTTGGCGGGGTTCTTTCTAACGATCAATCTACGTTTACTAGTAACAAGGCTGCACTAGTTCATCTATTAAAATCACTTTTATTTGCAGCCCATATTCAAGCATATTTTAACGACCAGCATAAAAAATTAGTACTAATGTTAAAAGTCATGCATGGTCTGGTTCAGTTCTACCAAAATGCAAATATCATCAACTTAGCTATGACGTACATATATACGGTTGTATACGAATAATCAGTTAAACCTAGGGGACAACCCTGCATGTTTCGTGTGCCTACCCCGTTACTCCCTGTGCTCGTGATTAGTCAGCATTCGGCCTCGGCTTGTACCTTTTTAACTACAAATATTGGTGGTGAAAATGTATTAAAGAAAATAATAATGTATAAATATATTTTCAGTGGCTCACTCACTGCGTTTTAGTTGCAACAAATTTATAAAATAAATATTAACACTATATTATTACTTAGCTTATTTCAAACGTTTTCATTTGATTTATTTTATTTAATCACTCATAATTACAGTCACACAGGCAGAAATATACTACCTAGCTCATATTTATACATAAAACAACATTCACTGAATCAATAAAACTTACTCTATTGCGTACTTAATATTATCATTGATTGTATACATATTTCCCATCCAAGTAAAGATATCAACTGTTTTTGTGGTTAATTGTGAGCGCTGGTGAAGTCCAATGTAAATGTTTTTTTTTTTTTTTTTGACAAATTTTTATTTACAATCTGTTTTTACAAAAACAATGAGTAAATGCGATAACATTATACAAGTAACACGCAGTTAGTTAATGTTCATCAACAAAACTAACAAAGAATAAATAATATTTACAACATCATTCCCTGAAACGAGAATCTAGGTCTAGCACGTGAAATCGGTTAAGTCTATAAACATGATCACTGTTGTCCAGTAGGTTTAGTGCCAGGGAGTTTGGATGGTTTCCCAATTTTAAAATGTATTTTGAACTGAATCTTGAAATTTCTTGTTTCACTTTTGGAATTTTGGTGTCCTGATGGAGTATGTTGTTATTTATATACCATGGAGCTTGGAGAATACAACGGAGAGCTTTATTCTGAAATCGTTGAATTATTTCAATATTTGTATTACTTGCTGTACCCCAAAGTTGAATTCCGTACGTCCAAATGGGCTTTAGAACTGTTTTGTAGACTAAGAGCTTGTTTTCTAGAGAAAGTTGTGAGTTTCGAGATAAAAGCCAATAAAGATTTCTAAATTTTGAATGTAAAGATAACCTTTTATTCCAGATATGACTTTGCCAAGTGAGCCTCCGGTCGAGTGTCATTCCGAGGTACTTAACTTCATTTACTTGAGGTATTAGTACGTTGTTGATGGAAACTGGAGGTCATGTGTCAATGTTTGTAGTAAATGTAATATGAGCAGATTTATTCTCGTTGACAGCAATTTTCCACGTCTTGAGCCAATCAGACAAGTCATTAAGAGCTAGTTGGAGTGAGTGTGAGGCTGTGATTGGGTTGTGATGAGTAGTTATGAGCGCAGTGTCGTCGGCGAATGTAGCTATTGTTACGCTAGGGTGAACAGGTGTATCAGCAGTGTATATCGTGTACAAGACTGGAGCTAACACACTTCCTTGAGGAACACCCGCTTCTTGTTTGTGTAATTCACCGTAAGCATCTTCATACTTGACTCTAAAATGTCTGTTGGATAAATATGAGTTGAAAATATTTAAATAAGTATGAGGAACTTTAATTTTAAGCTTGTATAGTAAGCCATCAAACCACACTTTATCAAACGCCTGTCGCACATCGAGGAAGGCTGCTGAACAAAACATTTTTCGTTCAAAACTTTGTTTGATTATGTCAACAACTCGGTGTACTTGTTCGATTGTGGAGTGACTCTGACGGAAACCGAATTGATGGTCTGGAATTAGTTTTTTGTCATCAATAATCACTCGAAAACGTTGAAGGAAAAGTTTTTCGAACACTTTAGACGGGATTGGGAGAACGCTTATCGGTCTATAGGACGCTAGTTCGTTTGACGGCTTTCCAGGTTTTGCAATCATAACTATTTGTGAAATTTTCCATTGTGCAGGGAAATGACCAGTACGAAGAATAGCATTAAAGAGAATGGTCAAAAACTTAATAGCTTTTCTGGGAAGTTCTTTAAGTATTTTGCCAGTTATGAGGTCATATCCCGGTGCTTTATAAGGTTTGAGATGTGACGTAATGATGTTTTTAACCTCTGAGGGTGTAAAAGGTTCTATTGGAAGTGACATCTGGTTTGGATTTCTAGTATTTCTTGTACTTCTTGAGTCACATTCACGTTTTGAGCCGTAGTATTGGGTTTGAAAACATTGCACAAGTGTTTAGCAAACAGTTCAGACTTTTCTTGGTTGGTTTTTGCCCATGAACCATCCAGTTTACGAATAGGTGGGATATTCACTTGGGGTCTCTTTAATTTTGCTGTAGCTTTCCATAGTGAATAGTTAGTGGAGTCTGTGGGGGAAAGATTGGAGGTATAGTCATTAAACCATTCATTTTTAATTTGACTTATAAGACGTTTTAACTCTTGAGCAGCCCTGTTGAAATTGGTCTTGTCTCTTGGGTTTCTTGAGTTTTGCCAGATTCGTCTCAACCTTCTCTTTTCTGCTATTTTCCTTTTGATGTGTATAGGATAATTAATAGTATTTTCTTGCTGTTGAATTAGAGGCGTGGCTTCCCAAGCTGAGTTCTGTATAACAGAGTTAAAGAGTTCTACAGCATCGTCTAGTTCCTCGTTCGTTTTCAGTGGCATCTTCAGCGGTAAGTTTTCATTGACTAGCATTTGAAATAAGTTCCAATCTGTGTGCTTGTTGCATAGATTTGCTGGTTTCTCTTTGGTACAAATTGAAGTGCTAAGTGAGGCAATTACAGGTGTATGGTCGGATGTCAGATCGAGACTAGATTCCAGGTTGACGTAGTTCTGGGATATGCCTTTAGTTATAAACAAATCCAGTAAGTCTGGAAGTTTCTGCTGATCAGTTGGCCAGTATGTTGGCTGGCCTATCGACATGTGATTAAAATTGTTGTTATTTATAGAAGATAAAAGTTGGCGACCTCTGGGATTAATAAGCCTAGATACCCACATGGTATGCTTGGCATTATAATCACCTCCGGCTAAGAACCTATTACCCAAAGAGACAAAGAAATCTGAGAATTGTTGTGAACTTATGTTGTGTCTTGGGGGGCTATATACTGCAGAAACAGTCAGAGGACCAGTCCAGTCTTCAATGACGATACTCGCTGCTTGAATATGATTATATTGATATTTAGGCAACTCATAGTGCTTTATATTGCTTCTGATTAGGATAGCGCTACCACCATGCGCAGTATTATCAGGATGATTAGCAGTGTACAACGAAAATTTAGGAATTTTGAAGTAACTGTTATTAGTAAAATGAGTTTCCGAAATCAGTATGATGTCAATTTTATTGTGGCAGATAAAAGTTTGGAGCTCTTGGTTATGATTAGCCAAGCCGTTAGCATTCCAAAGACGAAGTCTTAGGAAAAGGTTCATTTCAATTTTGAGATGACAGTGGTCAATAGGTTCATTAATGTACCTATTTGCTGGCTTTGTTGAAGCATGATCTTTTCAAATTTGTCAATAAAATTTTGGATGGTTTGATTTAGTGAAATCTCGCTGTTGGCTCTTTCATTAGAGGCCAGAGTAGCTTGAGCATATGTCATTGATCCAAATTTCGAACGGTCCTCGTTTCGATTATCGTCCGAAGGTGTTGTGTTTTTGCGAGTATCAGAAGATTCTTTTTGATGAGAATCATGTGCCAATGAGCGTTTTCTGAGAGGGGGAAAAGATTTCTGTTTAATATCACGGTACACAGTACATCCCTTGTAATTAGCGGGATGGTTACCCTCGCAAAGTGCACATTTAGGTGGGGTAGATTGTTGTTTGGTGCATTGACGCGAGTCATGGTCCTGACCGCATTTAACACAGCGAAAAGGGTGACGGCAGTAAGATTTGGTGTGTCCGTAACTTTGACACCTCTTGCACTGAACTACCTCTACTTTCTTGCGAGGTGGCTCGAAGGCTATATTAGCGTTTAGTAAGAATTCTATTTCAAATACCGCTTTATTATTTGTGTCAGGCTCGAGGTCTATGAAGAACATGGGTAGTGGGTATTTAGTTTTGAAATGTCTTGCGTTGATAATGTTTCTCACTCGGTGACCGTGTCCCTCTATTGCAAGTTTAATGTCATTTAGATCTGTGGAATGATGCATATTTTTTAAAACAACCCTGTAAGATTTGTCTTGTTTTAATTGATATGTGTGAAAATTAAGATTACAATATGTTAGACTATGTACTAATTTTCGGTAAGCCTCTACTGTTAAAGGGCTAATTTTAGCTTGATTCTGTCCAATCAATTTATAGGTGTAGTCTTTGTTTGAAATAGCGGATTCAATAAATTTAATCATTAATTTAATATCTGATACGTCCGGCACGAAGATCGGAGGTGGTTTGCTTTCTACTGACGTAGCATCGGTATTATCCATTTGATCATTTTCGACAATGTCATTTAAGACTTCAAAACTGTTTTTAACTGGGATAGGATTACCTGTGGTACTCTGACAATGTTTTTTCACATTTCGGTGGGATGTGTTCGCATTCAAAGTTCTTTTATTACCTGTTACAGTTTGCCAAGAACCATGATTATTCTCATTGTCTGACATGTGCGTATTGGTAAGATTAGCCATGTTACTACTATGTAGTGGTATAAGGTTATCAGTGCTGCAGGACAAAATATTATTGTTCATTTGGCTATAATTATGCTCACTAACAAGATTTTGATTCAAAGAACTAGAAGAAATAACATTTTGCATATTATAACCTGATGTAACAAAAACAAAACAACAAACAAGTAAACAAAATTCAAGTTCAAGGTTAGGTAATATTAAGTCTTGAAAAAGTCACATTATGAGAAGAAAAGTAACAAATCCGAATTAAATAATCAAGGAAGGTAATAGCTAAAGATCTTTTTTAGCTTTAATAACAAGTTAACACTAAGTTACCTAATTACCAAATGAAAACTTCCAATGTAAATGTAATGTGGGACCAAATTACAGGTCCAATGTAAATGTAACTCACTAACTAACCAAATTACAGGCAAAAATATTCCTCAGATGGAATATCTATTGTAGGTGAATATAATCAAGTGTATTACAGACATCATTATTTACTTCTCAACAGCTGTTAATTAATTTTCATATACATTATTGTTCATTTTTGAGAACAGCTGTTACTTTTTGACTAATTTAAATCTCTCTTTTGAAAAACGGAAATCCCTCAAAGTACGTTTTTCGTGGTAAAAATATTGGACAATGCAGACCTTATTGCAAAACATTAATATGAGAAAACGTTTTGACACCTCAATCGTTAAATTTGATCAAGAAATGAGGGGTGTGTTCATATTACATATAATCACATATTACATATAATAATTGAAGTTATGAATAAAGATATTATTTTTATATAAATTAGTGTATTATATATTGAATTTAAATATAAAATTATCATTCTTTTTTTCATTTATAAATATGATGTTGGTAACGATTTTTTAGCGTATCTCTGACGTAACATCCGGTTCCCATTTCCTGGTGACAGTGCGTCACAATATATCACTGTAGTGATATTGTCAGGTGTCTCCATAACTCAATTTCACGCGGGGTCTAACCAATGCATAAAACAACGCTGATTTAGAAGTATGCGTTTTCTGTGTCAAGAGTTAACTGTGTTATTCGTCTCTTTACAACCACGCTGCCATGTAACTAAATGACGAATTAAAGTAGGATTTGGAAATTGACTGATCATTTGTGTTCCGAATTATTATAAAAATATCTTAAATGATCAGGGATCAAGAAATTTATATTATTATAATTTCTGACTGAAATATATAAATACTTTTAAGCCAAGTTCCACAAAAAAAATACTTCAAGTGAAGTTAAAAAAAAAAAAAACAAACAAACAAACAAATAAACAAGTTAAGTTTGTCATTTATTTTTAGTTCCACCAATTAAGGTGTTCTTATTATTTAATTAAGTCATCTATTTACTGTCAACATAATATAATTCGGGGATTCCCAAACTGGGGGGGGGGCTGAAGTCATGAAGGGGGTTGCGAGACCTATAAGATATGAGTCTAGTGAAAATGCAGGTTCATCCATCTCACTAACACACTAACTTCTTTTTCCCTCACCAGTACTTCTTTACCTAGTCAATTAAAAATTAAAATGTTAATTATTATTTCTAGTCTACTGAAAGTAGATATAAATCTTGTCAGTAAAATACCTTGCACAAAATGCCATACATTTTATTGTGTACAAGTGGCGTGGGTAGTTTTCATATCAAGAGGAAGAAAACCTCAGATTTAGTTAAATAACTAACCGACTACATGTCGTTTCATAATAAGAGTTTTATATTTGAACTCACCATTGGACTATATATGATATACATACTATAAATAATATGTACTATAAAATGCCAACTATCTCCAAACCACCAAAGACCATTAACAACCATACTTTCCACCCTATAAATTTTCTTTTATGAACATATTTTAAATTAGTTTTACTATAGGCTTTCCTTTCAATGATTTCGTAAATACAAAATGTAAATAATTGGAAAAATCCTTCACTTGTATAACGTTTTTTAAAGTATTTAATAAAAGACAACACTTTTCCTCTTAGTATATTCTAATTACATTACATTATCTTAGATATGAGACGACCAAAAGCCAGGAAAACTACGAGACCTACAACTTAACGTGGATTCCGAACCACCTAGTATTGGTCTAATTTTAAGCTTATTTACAAGCCAGATAAAAAACACCGGGTAGTCAGTTTTCTACCCTACACAACATCCGGACCCTGACTACCACCCGTCGTAGTCACTCCAGACTTCTCTAGTAGTGTCTACACCGACAGCAGCCAACGCAATGCCGGAATTGAGAGCACAGGGCATAGAATCTAGCGCCTGCCTATCCACACTGGTTTGTCCTTAAGTAGATGGATTACAGCACTGCGCTACTAGTGCCAACTTCTATTTTATATTTATACACTTATAAATTGCTATAAATTCAAAACATGTTGTGAATATAGTTTAAATAAAAATGTTTTAAATGGTATTCAGTTTTCACTTAGTTGAATCCTAATAACAAAATAATATATGTCTTTTATCGAGTAAGTTTAATAAATCTGTGTTTAGTGATTTTTTTTAATGCCAATGTTGCACTAGTTTTATTAGCATATGGAAACCAACAAACTTAAAGTATTAAGCTTGCAAGACCTGATATTGTGTCGATATGGAACCACTGCCGGTGATATTCGCTACCAAGCAACCAGTTTGACAGTGACTCATGTTGTTCCTCTTATCAAATGAGTAATTATAATAAATGTATCTGAAAAACAAAATCAATTAACTGTTTCCGTTTAAGGAACACGTTATAATCATGAGATACATTAGAAATATTTTTTTTAATCCTGCTCAAACTGGAGCAGCAGCGGTGTTTGAGTCGTTTCAAAATAACGGAGGCTAACTGGGAGTCGCCAGACAAGCAAAGCTCGCCATCGGCGATGCAGCGGTGCCATGCCCCATTTATCCAGCCTGTCTGAAGATAGGTAGCCTATAAGTCAACAATCCAACATGCAGCATCACTTGCACTGCAGATCCAAACCGTTTTTTTCACGTTGGTAGAGTACCCACCTTTGTGACTGCGAAAATAATATAAAATGTCTAAGTTACATTTTAAACATGCTTCTAGACTTCCATTATAAATATCACAATGTACATCAAAACATACAATAACATTCGTTAAAGTATGATAACCTTAAGTGTTCAGTTCACAAACTTTTTAAAGCATTTTCATTTTTAATTCCTTGATCATTTTATATTTTTATTATTATTACTCTCGCCATTGGTTCTATATATTTATCTTCAAGGCTGTCAGCAAAATTTGAACATCATCTCTCTCATATGTTAGGTAAAATAACAAATAAAGCATAAAGTAGTTTTCTATTCTGCTTAATAACTTATATTTTCTATTTATGTCTTTTACAAAATAATTATTAACTCAATAACGAGTTGACCGAATAACTTTGTTTACAGTTCCTTACAATAACATGTTTTAACAGTACACAAATATTCGTTGAGTTATCTTAAGCCATTTAAAAATGGTGGTTTTTTTAAAACATTGAAATCGAAATATCTTCTAAACCGTTAGGTTCATCGATTTTACACAAAGCCAATAATGTTTAGGTAATTTTATTAAAAATCTAGGTGTATATTATATTTTATTACTAACCTATTATTAGTGGAGTTTTGGTAGTAAATGTATTTTACTGCACTCTCTGGATGCTGTAAATTCTTGTCGTAAAATATATTTTTTACCAAAACTTCACTATTAATAGACTTACAATAAGTAGTAAGGTATTGATAAATTTGTAATAAAATCAACTAAAAACTGTTGCAATTGTGTAAAATTTATGAACCTAATAGCTTACTAGATATTTTAATTTACAAGCTTTAAGTCAAAATTTTACCTGTGCCGTCATGTGCTACATCTGTTTGAACCTTGGCAGTTATTCTTATATCTCAATTCAGTTGTACTGCTTAAACTATTTTTTTTTTCTTTTCAACTAAACCACTTCATATACCCTCTATATTTTTATAAATAAACGTATACACTTCTTTTAATTTGCAGATAGTCAATAGGAACGAGTAATGTCGTCCAGTAACCCGTGTTTACTCTACTCGACAACTCCATCTTGATTGAACATTCGTCGCTATAATTACAATAGACCCAAGGACCTGCGATGCAATATTTGGCTGAAACATATAATCAGCCAAATAACAGACTGTAGGTTTCTGCTACAAATAACCTTTCCAGTCATGCCGTTTGAGGTTGATATCAAACAAACACGAACGCTAATATTTTGTAAGTTAAATTATGATAAATTATATATTCGTTTTGTAAAATTTTAGGTTCCAGCTGTAATTTTTTACTGTTCTAATTTAATAATAAATCAAATGATCTTTAAACTACTCTTATTGTAACTAAACTTATTACTTTCCAAATTAGGATCGCTAGCTAAAGAATTTACTTAAACTAGTACTAAAGTATTTTAATTTAAATTTATTCTAATTTACAAATAGTAAAAAAAAAAAAAACACGACAAGAAATCTTATTTGAAGCCAAAAGATATTCTGAGGAAATGAGAAACGCAAACAGCTTTTCAGTTCTATTTGTATTCCATCATTATTCGTAAACATTTCAATAGAGAACATTATGTGATAGCTTTAACAATGTAACCATTATGTTCTTCTTTTAAAATTTATTCATCCTATTTCCATTAGAAAACGAAATATCAAAGTCATCTTAAAGTTTGCTTCACATATACTTGCTAACTGTATTCATACGTTATTTATATATATATATATATATATTGTTTTTTATTACAGTATAAGTACATTATGTACAAATATTATGGTGAAAGATTTCGTAAATCACGTTTACTAAATCTTCAGACCAGAGGGATTTAAAAAAGTACAAGCACATAATATTCTGATTAAGAAACTACTTATATTTTTGTTCTAAGCACATGCGACTTATGAGCTCAATGGTTGCCATCAAATTGGACACTACTAGAGAAGTCTGAGGTGTCCATGTTGAATCTTAGTCAAAGTTCAGATGTTGTGTAGGGAAGATAACTGAATGTCACACTTGTCAGTTAGCTGAAAATCAGACCAATACTACGTAGTTCAGATTCCAAGTAAAGATGTAGGTTCCGTAGTTGCCTTGGCTATTGGGATATTAATAAATAGTCCTTTTTGTGCTAAGTCGAACTCAGATAGTAACAATGACTACACTCCTTCATCTACGCTCATTCACCCCTCATATTCGCCATATCTCTACGATCGGCGTCTTAGAAATGAATAAAGAATTAATATACTGCACATTACTGTAATTATTTCCAGCTATCGTAATACAACGTGGATGATATTTAAAATGCATACACTTAAAAAATAATGTTTTTCTAATACTTTGGTGTCTACATTTAAGCGTATCAACAAGAATTCAGTTAAAATATCATATCAGAATACAATAAAACAGATACAAAATAATTCTAACTGTTTTTTACAATCTCTCTTTTGTCTTAACCCATTTTCAGTGACTATAAAAAATGTCAACAAAACCATTTTTATCTATGTCAAGAAGATACTTAATAGCCATAAGACGATTTTTTGGATTGTTGTTTTTGTAAGTAAATGCCTGTGTTTCTAACGATGTAGGCCACAATTTATACATAAATAAGTCTATGTATATGAACAATATATAACTATTCAAAGTTAAAAGTATATATATGTATACAACATTATGTAAGCGTTCGTGCATGCTAATTAAAAACAAAATACACATAAGAAATATAATTTTTTTCTAGGTGCAATCACCTTAATAACAAACACTTTATCATTGACTGAAATTGTAAAGTTTATCAACCACACTGTTGGGTGTTTGTTTGTGTGTTTCACCAATAAAGATAAAAACAAGACACTAGTGTTATGTATCCAAGCAACTGGTAGTTTGGAAACACTGAGCCAGAAACTTGGGAGACACGGGTCATTTAGTCCAGCTCCAAGAACCAACGGTGTGGCAAGACGGTTTCTTGAGTTGGTAGTGATCTTATGTACAAGACAACTTCTACTTAATGCAGTTGGGCGTCTTAACATAGCTGCTACAGTATATCAAATGTTTTTATATCGTAATAAAATATTTATCTACGAAATTTTATTAAATTTCCGTTGTATAAACAAGATTTTGACAGATACAAATATTCAAACAAAATAAGAACCCCATTTCCTCATTATAATATCATATCCATCCATAGTTTATATTATATAATTATTATCAATTATATATATAGTTTATATATATATATATATATATAATTGATTATATTATCAATTATATTATCAATCAATTATATATATAGTTTATATATATAATTGAAAAACGATGAACTCACTTGTTACGAAATCTCCGAAACCAAGGAACAGATTTTGATAACATTTTAGGGGAAATTAACTTTCGTATCATAGATACTCACTAAGAAAGTATTTCTCAAAATTCCATCCCTAAGAGGTAGAATCAGACTCTAAACATTTACTTTTTTCCTAAAGAGTAACATTGGCACTTATTTAACTTACAATTTATTTCAAACATATGATTAAAAAACATAAACTTGACCCAAATGTTTAGCTTGTTTGATTTTATTGTGACATTTCTTAGGTCGTTTCTACTAATATGATTGCACAACTTTTCATCCCCTAAAAGTTTAGTTATAGGGTTTTCTATGCTATAAACTGAGTTATCTAGTAGATCTGCAGCAGGTTGACCTTTTATATTGATTTGGTGGTTTAGAGAGGACCTCAAAGAGAAAAGTGAGCAAGCGTAGAGAACCACCCTGTAGCGAATTGGTTTTAGTTAATTAGTAGGCTTTTCTGCTAATACGTTTACTTTATAGATAAAGTGTAGGATACTTTCATATTAAGATCAATTGAAGACTAATTGAGCAATCTTTTTTGAGAGCTAGTAAAATAATTAACTATCAAATAAAAATTATATGAATTTGATTTTAAGAAATAATTTTGTTGTATTTTGATAATGGTTATCCTTTTAATATTAGTTTTAAATACTTTGTCTTTTAACAAATATTGGGTTATTGTTGATGTGTGTGTTCAATATGGTCATTGGATTTTGTTTTCGCACCAAATATTTATGTAATTCTTCTTTAGAAATCATTTCCTAGCCTTTGTTTGTAAAATTTAATATTTTCATATTTACTGTTTGTGTAGTATATAGTATATTTTCATATTTTCTGGTCTGTATATAGTAAGGTGGTTTCATTATGTCATGGCATCTGAGAGCTTGTATGTGTTCTTGTAAGCGTGTTTTAAGAGATTTTCCAGTCTATCCGTATTTACCCAAATAATATTTTTTATAGTTATTTTATTTAATAGCTATTATAATTGGGCCGGACAGTAAGCGGGCTGCGTGTTATATTTAGCACATGTAGGGGTTACAGCAGCAGAAGGGAAACGTTCTACCACTAAGCAGTCTGTCCTTACGAGTTTTACTAACTTCCTCCTTAAAGTGTTCAACTCCCACAACTGTTTTTAATTTTAAAAATAGATTTAACTAAATGAATAAGTTTTTTTAGTTGCTATTTATTGTTTACATTATTATCATTCTGTTATTATTATTATTTTTTTTTTGTCATTCGGAAAATTAATAATTGCTTAATTTAATCAATTTCAGCTTGATTTGTTGGTGTTGATCAAACAATCTAATGGTCACTGCTGCTAGTGACATAATGGGTGGACTTGCTAATGCGCCATCAGCACGTGACCTTCCGTTATCTTGGTTGCCATGACAGTTAATAAATGGAATAACACAGTATATGAAGAGAATTTATCTGTATCACTTCCAATACTCAGTACATCTCACTCGCATCAGTCCTTTCTGTATGTCGTTTTCTAATCGGCCTATCTACTAGAAAATTACCAAAAAGTCGAAAAATTTTGTATTTGTAATTGAAATAATATGATTCAATGGGTGTTCAGTTAGTCTTTAAATAGTACGTATTTATATTTATATGCATAGGTCTACTGGCAGCTAGATTACTTGTGGCCTAACCTTCACGAGAAGGAGCCGGAATATTACAACTCTCCTCACGATCTTCAACGCTTCCATTTTCACCACTTTGGGACTTTATTCTTCAACGTCTGAGTTAATTTGAAATTCCTCCTTGAGTTCAATTACTTACTCCTCTAGACATGTCCTGACCTCCTTAAATATTTTCAAATATATTTATCAAATATAATTTTATCTGTAGGCTAGTGTGGTATATTAAGCGTTTTACAATTAAGAAATGTAACTAAATAATATACTAAATATATTTTAAAATTATGTTCAGATTATTTTATGACAGTTTCTTATCTGTTTGTGAAATTTTATTTACATTACAATATATTTCATAATAACATAATTAAATGTAGAGGTGAGTTCTGCAAGTGAATTAAAGCCAACAAAGTTTTGTTAACTAATGTCCGTATACCTCTTAGTAATGAAAAGGTCAATTTATGTCCCTATCTTTTGCTTCCTTGACCACATTTACCTCAGATTATGTGAACGAATTGCTCTTAAAAGACTCAAAACGATTTATTGCATAATTAAAACATACTCTTAATTAATTTATGATTTTCAGGTTACTATACAGTAAATAATGCTTACCTCATGCATTCATAAGCCCACCCTTATTACAAATTCGATATTTATTTGATTTAAACTGTAGTTATAATTTATTGGGTTTTTTGCTGCATTTGATCTAAATGGTGTCTTATTTTTAAAGGTAGAACCATACATTTATTTATTGTTAAAATATTTATTCTGAGCTATGTGAAACTATATAATAATCATTGCAAATAACCTTGTATATTTCACAATTACTATATTTATTTTCAGTGTCAATATTATACTCTAAAATGTTAGTCAAAGTATAGAAAGTCTTTACCTACAGAGTTTTTGAATTTCTTGTATCCTTTTTCAACTATGTATGCCAGAGGTATTTTTACATTGTATGCATAAGTTGTTAAGGGACAACGGTCCGACCCCTTAAACAAGTTTCTATTTGGACATCCCGGGATTAGAACCCGTGAAACTCAGCATATGAAACATACGTGCTATCTAATAGGCTAGCTAGAGGCCCAAACCTTTGAATAAAGTGTTCATTGTAGCGAAGATATACAAATACATAATTACTAAAATTAACATAATACACCTAAGTTACGTTGGGTTCGGGTGTGGAGGTTTTATTTTTAGTACAACATAGTCAACTAAGTTCTTATAGGCTTACCTCAACAAGCCATAAAATGAAGAAAACGACTTCTTTGAAATGGACATAAGTCATGAGGAAACAAGATCCCTAGAAACTTGGCAAAGTCATTTAATAGATATATTGGTTTGGCCAGCTACCACCTTTGTATGGATGCAGTATTATTAAGGGTGTTCATTAGGGTACGCAATTGAGTAAACCATGGACGATTTCACGCAACTATCGTTAGGAATAACAAATTTTCTGCCTAACCAACACACATACAACGTGTTTCCGTCCCCGTATCTTTTCCGTTAATTCACAACTTTCTTTTTGTTTCTGTTAATTGACTACTACTTTATAAACATTATGTTACTCTAAAAACTGTTCTTCAATAATATTTACATCCACTGTGATATTCCTTATCCGCTAGAAATCCGATATCGCTGGCCTTATCACTTTCCAAGACATGCGGAGAGCGCATTCGGCGGTAAGTCAATCATTGAATTTACCAGTTTGTGATCAACTTTAATAGCCACCTAACCTAATCAACCTAATTTGACATAACCTAACCTAATCGTAATTGGGATAAAAATAGTAGTGATAGATAAGAAAAGGAAAACAGTGGAAGTAAATTAACGGAAAGGTCCCAATCCCCTGTCTCTCACTCTTATCCCAGCCTGCCCAACCCCGCAAATTGTAGAAAAGTACACAAGTCCCTCATTTATAGTAAACTCTAGCAGTGGAGTTTTTATATAATTGATCTACTATTACATCCGAAGGTTATTGTACATATTTCAACTCAAAATTTGTACAGATATCATTTTATAGAAAAATAATTAGTGATAATTTTAAAATATGTTTCAAGTATTCTTTGCATTGGTACCTTTTATACAATATATTCCCAAAATGTTATTAAAATGTATCTGATCTCCATAAAGTAGTTTTGAATATTTTCCCTCAACACATTTATTTCTTGACCAACTACCACTTTTAATCAAACAAATTTAAAAACTAATAAGCTATCAAACACCCTTAAGAGGTGCAAAAGCATTATGTTTATTATATGAAAGTTCACTTAAAAAATCAATTTAATCTAATTTAACTATCAGTAAAGTCCAGAATCATCATATATTAGCATCCAATAACATTAACGCTCCGATAAATATAAGGCTAACACTGTTAAATTATAATGTGTAATAAGACAAATAAATGTGACTTTCTATTATTAATAATGCTTTAATCACTATTCTAATGAACTTTTGAATTGTGTTTCCTATCAATTAATTAACACTGAGTCAACAACGATCAACTCTGGAATTTTACTGGCATCAGTCTAACAATGATTAACGAGAAAGTAAACGCTTTGCATTCAATATTTAAGATTTAATTGTAGAGTTCTGATTGAATGGCATTGTCAGCAAATTCATAAATCACACAAAAACCAATGAAGCATTCGCACAGTAAATGTGTAACTCCATCAGTCATCAGTTATCAGCCACACCCCTTTGTTAAGTTATGAATTACCGTTTAACATAGCTATGTAAATATTTTTCTCACACTATCACAACTGATAAGGTATCACTGGCCTCAATTCGAGCCTCGATTGCACTGAATATATCGTTCTAATATTTTATCAGTGTTCAGTTCTGTTGAAATATTTGGAAGATTATTCTTTTATGTTAGTTTCTACGAATATTCTATTATGGAAAGATTATTATTAAGAACAAAATTAGTGTTACAATGTTTACAAAAATTCCCAATTCAAATGTAATAAATCATAGGTTTTAAGCATGTAATAATTTATCGGTTATAATGTACGTAAGTAGCCTTCGGAAACGTAATTTTTTTATGACTCCGCTGGCGTCAATTTCATTCTTGAGTCCTTGACACGATTCAAAGAGGAATTCCAATTAAAATATTTTCACGAGTACAATCCATTTCCACACCGTTTCAGACTTCAATGTCGTCTTGAGATAAGGTGGCTGCCACGACAGCTGTTAATGTTTCAGTTAATTGACAGGGGACATGTTTCACGCTAATTATGCGCACACGAACGTCGGATTGCAGAACTATTACGGTGATAACACTTCAAATAGTTACTGGAAGCTTCAAATGAAGTATGTCTTAACTTAACCATAATGCGTTAATTAATAAATGGTTCCAAAGAATTGGCACACACTTTCCCCATATTAAACACTAAAATACTCAAGTTTTTGGGAATCGAAACTTTGAAAATTACCAGTTTGATTCCCAAATGTTTTTTGGCATAACTCAAGAACCAGTCAAGTTAGAGACATTCTATTTACTAAAATATTTTAAATCGTAATTTACATATTTTGTGAAAATTTTATCAAAATCGTTAGAGCAGTTTTTGAGGAAATTCTATTTTTGTATTTTTTTATGCCCATAAAAATTTAAAAAATTAATAAAATTTCAAAAAAGTGAAAAACTGTTTGGAGATATTGGCTAAATACACCCACATACCAAATTTCATAAAAATTGATCATCCGTTTGGACTCCAGTGAACTGCACATACGAACACATACGAACAGATATCAAAAACTGTTTTCGAAAAAACACTTTTTTGGGTTTAGTGGACCCTAAAATGAATTTTCAGACTAACTTGTAAAAAACATTTTTTGGGCGTTCACAATACTTCCAGTTTTTCAAAAATGTGATTCTTTTTTCTTGTTAACAGTTAAATGTGTATAACTTTAACTATAATTTTTAGTGATTTTAAATTTAAAAAAAAACTCATAGTATCAGGTTATGGCCCACTAAATTAGACCTTCAATAATCATACAGTGGTCTTTTTACTAAACACGAACCGTCTTAAGATCACTGGTGGTAAAATTGTACGTCTACTGGGGGGGGGGCTGTTGGCTTCTTGGTAGTTTGGGAAACGGACACCTTAAGAGGACCGAGCGTAGAGCTTAAGGAAGTATGTATTGAAGTAAGTATAGAACCAGTATCAAACAGCACACCTCCTTTCCGATAAATGCAATGCTTCACCAAACAGCCACTAGAGTGCAGGCATAAAAACACGCACAGAAACCACCCCACGATGACATGGCTGTATTATGTTTGATCTGTGATAGAACATATCGTCTACAATCTCCACAACACTTTCTCCTTAAGTACCTGGGTTACAGCACTACGCCACTAGTTCTGGCTATAAATAAAATTGTTAAGGCCTTGGATGAGTTGCAGGTGGCTATCGGCTTGTTCTGTGACTTATCCAAGGCTTTTGACTGTGTTCGTCACAATATTTTACTGTCGAAGCTCAGTCATTATGGAGTCAGAGGAGTAGCTTTGGAATGGTTCCAATCTTTTCTGTCCGGTCGCAAACAGCGTGTCTCTTTAAATACACAAAAAGAGTGCTTTTATTCACCGTGGGAATTGATTTCCATGGGTGTTCCTCAAAGTAGCATCCTTTCTCCCATTCTATTTTTAATCTACATAAATGACTTGAAAATTAAATGTGAAGAGTCACACATCAATATGTTTGCTGATGACGTGTCTGTCATTATCACAAACAAAAATTCTGATTCTTTAGGAACCTCTGTTAGTCGAACAGTAATTGAACTTCTCAAATGGTTTCAGGACAATGGACTTTTGCTAAATTTAACTAAGACTGCAGCTGTATTTTTCCATAAAAGTGTTTTGATACGTCCATTGATTCATGAAATACCCATCACCCCATCTTGCATCTTTAATATAAGACCAAATGCAGTATTCCTTGGAGTAAATATAGAGCAAACCTTGTCATGGGGAGTTCATTGAGAAAAACTCAATAAAAATTAAATTCTGCTACTTATGCTATTCGGGTGCTAAAACCTTGCAGTAGTATTGAAACATTGTTAGATGTGTACAGATGTTACTGTGAAAACATCATACGGTACGGGATTTCCATTTGGGGCTCTTGCTCCCAACTTGAAAAATTCTAAAAAGTCAAAAAAAATATTAAGAATTATATTTAATGTCCCTCAACGACACTCATGCAAAGATCTTTTCAGAAAACACAAAATTCTTACAGCTCACTCGCTATACGTACAGGAAGTCCTACTTCTTACATTAAAAAAACGCGATGACTTGGAACGCATGGGAGACCTCCACGGACACAATACAAGACACAGACAGGATTTGCGCTACTTACGGCACAGAACCACTACTTTTGAAAAAAGTCCGTTGTATTCTGGTTTGAGACTTTTTAATAAACTGCCTTTAGAAATAAAAAAACAACAGTCACTAGCCAAATTAAAAAAAAAAAACTGATTAAATCCTTACTTGTCACACAGGTGATATATTCAGTGAAGGAATTTTTAAATCATTAGATATTATTCTATTTTATAAAATTGAATTTCATCATAAGTTATCATGTATTCCCTTATCTAGTTTTAATATTGATTAACGAACTAACGAACTTCTATATTTGTGAGATGTAACAAATGAATTGTGGTAATAAAAATGCTTATTGCTTATTTACCTGTGCAAGTTCAACATTCCAACCAACCTGTACAATATAACTATACAAAATTTAGAATTTTTAAAATATATACATAAAATATATATATATATATATATATATATATACAGTATATATACATACAAAATGCTACATCATTAGACTCTTTCAATCAGGTTTTCAGTTTTATAATTTGATAAAACCATCATACACATTCGTTACCATCATGGGACTTATTGTTTTATCGAGTATGCAGAGATAACGCCCCGTCCATTCTCGCATTGTCTAGTGAAGTCAGTCATTACTCTGTGCATCAACTGCTTTAATGAACACTGACGTGAGCAGTACTCAGATATTCACTTCCGTTTCCTGTCAAGGTGGATGAATAATTCTGCACACCGAGATATAGTTACGCAGGTTAGCACACTTACTATCTAAGAATATAAACATGTAGTTTGAAAAGTCGTTAAAAGAGAAGTATGCGAGTAGTTATTTATACAGTTTGTCACGTGAAGTCATGACCAAACTATTTTCAGTCCCTCAATTTATACCACCAAAATCTCAATGATAAACGTAATTATTATCAGAGATGTATAAAGATGTACGTTAATTGTAATCTATTTAAATCTGCCAATAAGGTGTTTGCTGTGGCCTTAAGAAAGCAACCTTTATTTCTTTTCCTCTGTGGAGGAGTTTAATTAACAGTGCTACATATTTTTTCTTTGAATTTTTTATATTTTTAATGCAAGCTAATCGATGTAGTTGGTAACCGTTATATAGCTAAAATTAGACATTGCTTTCTGTTCCTTTGTATTATTTTAGGTTATTGTCATGATAACTAAGTACGAAAATACGAGCCATGGGACTAGGATTAATCTGTATGGCAATATTTAGTTTTAATAAGAGAGCAGTAGACATTATGTACGGTTTTACTAAAAACAATAGCATATTTTTAAAACGGAACACTTTCAAAACAACTGGTGGATTATCGCATCCGGCTTGACATTCGGATTGTTGTTGTGTGTCCCATCCAATAAACAAAATTCCACGCTGTTCTAACAACGTGACATGTAAATTCAAAATATAGCAGGGTTTCTAGACGTAAATTAATACCGACATTTTAAGGTGACGATTTTTAGATAAGCGAAATGTTCTCAGTGATTAATTTTAAAGTTCTATAAAATGAATTTAGTTGAGCTATATTGTTAAGTTGAAAAACAATTACCTGCAGATGATTTTATAGTATCAGTTATACATTAAACGTTTTCTTAAATTATATATTATACTATTTGATAGAAAAAATTAAAAAATTGTAGCTCTTTTTAGGTGAAAAACAAATAGATGTTGTATACGTAATGGGTTCAGCAAAATTGCCTTTATATACTGGGCTCGGTGGTCTATGAAAAAGGGTGATTTTCTTAGTATATATAATAAAAATCTGAGGAAAATTTATAATTAAATAGGCTTTCAAAGAATTATCGTCCCCTGGGATTCCAATTAGGGGCCTACTAGTGAGGGGACTGAACAGCAGTTGGTAGAATAAATAATCGATTAGTCTTAGCTTAAAGGAAAATGTAAAAAACCATTACAGTGAGAATCTTTATATTTTTATTATAATGAATCTTTATATATTAGATGCAAGATATATTAAACTATCATTCAAGTCAAGTCACAAATATGAGTAGCCTATATTTTTAGGTCTGTTTTTAAGGACTGATTCGGACATCCAAAACATATGGGTGAATATGTTTTTCTACCAAGTGTATATAAGAGTTATGTAACAAAGACTCGAAACCCAATTACGAAACACGGTGGGGAACTGTACCGATACACGTACAGTGGTATTGACCCACCCACCCACCAATTTACATTTAGTTGTATTGACCCATCCACCCACCGATTTACGTTTAGTTGTATTGACCAACCCATACACGTACAGCTTTATTGATCCACCAACCACTCATAGTGGTATTAGCATACCCACCCATCCATACACGTACAGTGTTATTGATCCACCCACCCACTCACACTCGTACAGCGGTATTCACTCACCCACCTAAACAAGTACAGATATAAGTACAATGTACGTGTTTGAGTGGGCGGGTGTGGCCATTACCACTGTGCAGTTGTCCAATAATATTGAAAAACTTTATAATAAAATTGAAAAGGCACAGGTTTTTTTCGCCTAAATTAAATGTAACATGGTTAAAGTTCGAATAACATTCTTTGAACGAAGAGAAGAAAGATTCTTTAAACAAATTGGTGTTTAGAGCTGAGTAAGCATTTAAAATCATATAGTAAATTATGTAACATTTAATTTACTTTATGAGTTGAATATATGTGGGAATGGTTTCCCGCCGACGGCCTCTCCAGTAAAGGAGGTCACTGGCAGATAGGGAACCACGTTATCAGCTGACACATGGAACAAATAAGGATGCAAATCATAAAGTCGTAACGTCAATTACTGTACTTTCAGATACGAATAAACTTAGCACTTGTCAACGTGGAGAAACATATCCTCACCATAAATATAAGTATCTAAAATAAAGGTTCCTATGAGGCAATAATAGCTTGCATTTTGGCAGCTATATGGTTTTTAAAGCATTTCATTATTTCAACTTATCGTAAGGTAAAGTAAATTGAAATATAGCCACGCCTTGAATCCAAAAGTATTTTTTGTTAAAATTCGTGATAAATACTTAAATAAGTTGTACTATTAACATATTATTTCGTTACTTATTTTCTCCTCTATTTTTAAAATGAAGGAGAAAAAGGCAGTCTCTACAATGTGTTATGTTTCAATTAGCCTTTTCGAAGTGTTTGATTTTAAGAATAGGACGAAATTTGTTATTATTTAGCCAAAAGAACATATTATTGTAATTTTCATTAACGAAATGAGTTTAAGCATTAATATATTTCACCTAGTAATATTTAAAAAAAACTTACAAGAGGAGTTAAAACTTCTCACTTTTACTTTTAAAATCACGAATTTCTGCTTTGATAAATGGAAAATAAGGACGTCATTGAGCTATTAAATGAAATAAATACTAAGGGTTTAGTATTAAAGTACTATAAAATGTAAGCTTTTTGGAAAAAACGATGAATTATTGAGAACAATAAAATTATTCACAAATATTATTGATTTGGAAAAATGACTTTTAAATCAGATGTATGCTGAGAACTTAAGATCTGATTCCATTTTATTTCAGTTGTAAATTCAATATTAAAATTGGCGGACTTATTCTGTTAATTCACTACCAATAATTTGGTTAGGTTATGTTAGGTTTGTTTAGGTTGTTTTAGGTTTGGTTAGGTTACGTTAGGTTTAGTTATGCTATTTTAGGTTTGGTTTGGTTATGTTAGGTGAACCTATGTTATGGTTATGGCAGTGAAAGAAAGGAATATATCCAAATTGGATTTTAGATTTTATTTTTTACAGCCAATTTGACTATGTAGAGAGTCCAATGCCATTTGTACATCAAGTTGCCCAATACTTTAGGTAGGAAAAGGGTTACTTCACGTTTTGATGAACTATTGGATTAGTATCAGATATTTTTGAAACTAGAAATGTTTTCATTAAGTAGAATTGAGTAAATTATTTCAACTAAATAGACTAATCAGTTGCTTAAGATTAAAGCCACATATTTCAGTATAGAAATTTGCAAACAACAATTCCATTACGTACAGTTACATTTAATATTTAACATTAATTTATTTGCATAATATGAACTATTACATTTTTCTATGGAAGGCATAGATAATACAAAAATAATGTAAAAAATAATAATATCATAATCATATTTTTCTTAAAGCCTACACTTATGTAGATCTTGGGACTTCTTTCGTTTATATATCTATTACATGTATGAAAGAAGATTTAAGTTAATTTATTACAAATAACACAGCAAACATCACGCCTCTTAAGGCTGCAAAAGAGCTTCTTTGAGACCACAAAAATCCCTAAGGATTACATGGCTTCTCAAACGGGGGGGTTTCAGCAGAAAAACTATTGATTTTTTTAATATTTGGAAGCAAAATATTAAAGACTAAAATCAAAAACAAAGGCTACAGATTGTACTTTTCAATAGTAAAATCGTTTTTACGTGTAGTGCTGTAGTGTGACTGGGTAGAGTTTTACGTGTAGTGCTGTAGTGTGACTATGGGTAGAGAGTTTTACGTGTAGTGCTGTAGTGTGACTATGGGTAGAGAGTTTTACGTGTAGTGCTGTAGTGTGACTATGGATAGAGAGTTTTATTTTATTTTTACAAACATACACCGCCCATTTATTAAAATGTGTTGTGATTGTAATTGTTATTGACTGGTTGGCAGATTCCCTTGCACCTAGCCGACTGTGTTATTAATGTTTATTTATACCGCTATGAAGGACAAACACTTCATACCAGAACACTCCTCTACTGAGTTGTCGTTAAACTGTGTCTATTATACGTGTTAGTGCAAAAATACAAGTGAACTTCACGCAACGCAAATATGTAACAATATAACTGAAGTACAAAATGCACAAACTATGTTGATTGATTTCAGTACATCACGATTAACTTCCTCAGACCAGAGGAATTCACAAAACAATCAATATGTCCAAAAAGTATTACTATAAAATAGTAAAATAGATACCGTTACTTGAAGATGAATTTCAAACTAATATATAGCAAGGAAAATATTTATATTGAGAGGTTTTTGAAAAATTTAATTTTTATTTAAAAATAATAGATCCAAAAAGAAGATCTTTTTGTGAATGCCTCTGGTTTGAAGAGGGTAGCATGGTGGGCCGAAATTGATTACCATAGTGTTTGTGTAATTTGTACTTATATTGTAATATATTTGTGCATTTTTGTTTCATATTGTAGTATAATTGTGTATTTTCTACTTATATTGTGCTATATTGTACTTATATCGTAGAATGTTTGTTTTAGTAATTTTGTTCTCATATTGTTGTATAATTGAGTATTTTCAACTTATATTGTGCTATACCGGTGCATTTTGTACTTATATCGTAGAATGTTTGTTTAAGTAATTTTTTCTCATATTATAGTATAATTGTGTATTTTCTATTTATATTGGAGCATTTTGTACTTATATCGTAAAATGTTTCCTTCGGTAATTTTGTTCTCATATTGTAGTATATTTGTACATTTTGTTTTTATGTCATAGTATATTTGTGAATTTTGTACTTATATCGTAGTAAATTTGTGCATTTGTTCTTATATCATAGTATATGTGTGATTTTGTACTTATATCGTAGAATATTTGTGCATTTTGTACTTATATTATTAATATATTCGTGCATTTTGTACTTATATCGTAGTATAATTGTGCATTTTGTACTTATATCGCAGTATATTTGTGCATGTGGTACTTATATCACAGTATATTTGTGCATGTTATACTTATATTGTACTATATTTGTGCAATTTGTACTTATATAGCAGTATATTTGTGCATGTTGTACTTATATTGTACTATATTTGTGCAATTTGTACTTATATAGCAGTATATTTGTGCATGTTGTACTTATATCGTACTATATTTGTGCAATTTGTACTTATATAGCAGTATATTTGTGCATGTTGTACTTATATTGTACTATATTTGTGCAATTTGTACTTATATAGCAGTATATTTGTGCATGTTAAACTTATATCTTAGTATATTTGTGCATGTGGTACTTATATCATAGTATATTTGTGCATGTTGTACTTATATTGTACTATATTTGTGCAATTTGTACTTATATAGCAGTATATTTGTGCATGTTGTACTTATATTGTACTATATTTGTGCAATTTGTACTTATATAGCAGTATATTTGTGCATGTTGTACTTATATCGTACTATATTTGTGCAATTAGTACTTATATAGCAGTATATTTGTGCATGTTGTACTTATATTGTACTATATTTGTGCAATTTGTACTTATATAGCAGTATATTTGTGCATGTTGTACTTATATTGTACTATATTTGTGCAGTTTGTACTTATATAGCAGTATATTTGTCCATGTTGTACTTATATTGTACTATATTTGTGCAATTTGTACTTATATAGCAGTATATTTGTGCATGTTGTACTTATATCTTAGTATATTTGTGCATGTGGTACTTATATCATAGTATATTTGTGCATGTTGTACTTATATTGTACTATATTTGTGCAATTTGTACTTATATAGCAGTATATTTGTGCATGTTGTACTTATATTGTACTATATTTGTGCAATTTGTACTTATATAGCAGTATATTTGTGCATGTTGTACTTATATCGTACTATATTTGTGCAATTTGTACTTATATAGCAGTATATTTGTGCATGTTGTACTTATATTGTACTATATTTGTGCAATTTGTACTTATATAGCAGTATATTTGTGCATGTTGTACTTATATTGTACTATATTTGTGCAGTTTGTACTTATATAGCAGTATATTTGTGCATGTTGTACTTATATCGTAGTATATTTGTGCATGTGGTACTTATATCATAGTATATTTGTGCATGTTGTACTTATATTGTACTATATTTGTGCATTTTGTACTTATATAGCAGTATATTTGTGCATTTTGTACTTATATCGTAGTATATTTGTGCATTTTACTTTGATATTGTAGTAAATTAGTGCATGTTATTCTTATATTGGATAGTTGTGCGTTTTCCACTCATATTGAAATACATTTGTATTTTATTTTTGAATGTATGAGCTGACAAATGTGGCCACACACATCCCAAAATACGTTTTACCAAATAAGTTGTCCACTTCTTACCATACCAAACGTAATAAAAATCTGTAATTACGATACATAAATTATTACGTGAATTTATTTAACTTTTATTTTAAATTTTCACAGGGCAAAATATTCCCAACAAGTGTTTTACTTAACTTGAAACTCATGATACATTTAATTTATATAAATGTTGGGCCATGAATAATTATTAGTAATTTTTCATTACGAAGACTCTAATCTTTTGCACTGGTATAAAAAGGATGTGAGTGTTCTAAGATTAGGAGAAGGTTCCACAAATTGAAAGGACGTATTGAAGAATTCACCAACGTATTCCCCCTACAAATGTTCTCGTAAAAGCGGATCCTTTCAAATTCCTAAGGCACCTAATACAAAAAAGTCTCTTCCAAATAAGTTTCAGCAAGACAAACATGTACAGTCTAAATCAGCTATTTAAATATCTAACTGTTTACACTTTATAGTACAACCTAAATACAATATTTACGTCCCTGGTAGGTTAAATATATATAAAAAAATATATATACAGTATATAAAAAATATATATAAAAAAAACACACACAGGAGATTTTTTAATTTATAATTATTTCTATATAAACAAAAGTGAACAATTACACGTCTTGTTATGACATTTTATTTCATGCATGATAAGATTTTTATTTATTTAAGTATTATAAAAGTGATTATGATTATTAAAAAATGCTAATACTACAACTTTGCTTTTTCAATTTAGTAAAATTTTAGTGCTCACATAAAAATAAGCATATACTGAAGAAATTATCAGAAACTTAGCAAACTAATCACTGAACTGACTATCCTTACACAAAACTCCAGAAAATTTGAAAAGTAGCAACTCAAGTGAGTAGAGATCACGGTTATTTTCTGCAAAATATTCAAAAGATATTAATATAATGTAAATATAAATAAATTGGTGTTAATGGAGAGATTTCTATAAGATGGGGTGTATTTAATTTGGCCAACAGGTCATTAAAATAATCTATTATTGTCTGAACTAACTGAAACCAAATTAGAGCATGATACAAAATCTGTAGAAATTGGATAATACCCTAGTCGAAACTAGTTTGCTAAATGAAGAACAATTTCTTTTAGGTTTCATTCACTGTTTCCTTTTTGTCATTTTCAACATAACTCCATTCAAAGTGTTCCAAATCAATGATTAAATATATTTAATAATATGAGAAGTTTTCCATTAGGGTCAACGATAAATTACATTCCAGTCATTATCACAACTACAACTAGCAAATTTTCAACTCTCATTAACTACATCCTTTGGTTTTCGTAACATACTCCAAGCCCGACAAAACATAAATTGATTCTAGTGAGTATTAATTAAATAACATATATCTTCACTCAATGATTTCTGATTTCGAAAGCTGCCTACATGGTTACCACCGTACATGTATGGGTGGGTAGGCGGGTGGGTCAAGGTATGATATGTGTGACTGCAACTAACTCTGTACTGTGTATGTGAAATTGTACATAATTAATGGGAAAAGTTTAATGGGGTTAGATAGAGTGATGATTACGGTTCAGTTCTTGTAAACTGTCTTTATGGAATAAGGTGATTTGAATTTTAGAGTGGACTGATCTTATGTAGAGAAAGTAAACATTCGAAACGCTTTATTCAAAAAAGCAAACGCGTCGTAAAATTGTGTCAATTAAAACATTGTTGTGTGTTCAGATCTCATTGCATAATAAAATAACAAAATCATAAACAACAAAAGTAAAAAGAGAGTAATAAAGTAAAGTAAACGCATAAAACAGTTCAATCTTAATTCATACAAAAGAGCCCCTAGACACTATTTGTTATTTTCTGTTTCCAGTTGAAGAACAAAATAATTTTAAAAAACACTACTTTAAAAATGTACAAATGACAATACCCAAATTCAGAAATAATTAAAACTTAATAAATTCTCCAAATACTTATTCAAAGCTTGTTTCACTTTTCAAAACAAGGTGATAAAAATAAGTAAAATGAAATTCAACAATCTGTATAAGGCTAAGTATAACCAATAAGAATCAAGAATATTCTCCGGCCAGGATGCGATTGATTAAATAGTACCTCAGTATAGTACCATAACGAGTGGTCATGGCTGGAGAGTTACGACGTTATTACAAGATAATGGTGTCAAGCAACATCGAGCGTGGCTGTTCCTTGGATGAGTGACTGTGCGATCCCAACCTGGTGGTGGTTCGGAGGTCACCTTTAAGGCGTTGATTCCCAAGTTGTGTTAGAGAGGGCTCTCAGCCCTAACTTCACTTGATAAAATAAGACATCCTTTAACTTTACATTTTAACTTCCCTTGCATTCAGCCTGAATCATCACACTGAGAAGTGATATTGTGAACTGGACTACTAAATCGTGAACACTGTCAGACCATTCAGCAATTAGGATAGTCACTAATGATTGAAAAACACATTACCGTTCAATTAAAATTAGTCGTCCCGATTTCAATTTGGTTTTTTTTTTTTTTTACTAAATGAAAACAATTCAGGGCTCCAACCACTTTTGGAATATGAAAACCCCTTTTACATAATCAATTCCCATGAAGGAATAAGATCCAATTATGCTCTTTTTTCATCATACAATTTATGACTGTAATGGTTGTTTTAGGCAGTATAAGATTATCTTGTCAATGACGGTACTACATTACTAATGTAGTACGGTAATTTCTTCTCTCTCGGTGAAATAATATCAAACAAATTCTATTACATTAGGTAAAAACTTGAGATCAGAAAAACATAATCATATTCAAACACCAACATATCCTTAAACCGATCTATATTCCCTTTTTCATTTGAAATTTTGAGTTGCTGGTACTTATGCTTTTTGCCATGACAAAAACTATCTAAATCTGAGCTTGGGTATGGTAAGACTCAAAAATGTATCTAGTGGCAATATTCTCATTTTTAAGTTCGATTGAAAATGAGAATATTCTCAAAATGTATTATTTGGATCATTTTTTTAAATTTTATTCGCTTCACCCAGTTATGGGTCCATTACACAGAGAGGATGTGTTTCAACACGCCCAGGGACCGGTTTGATTGACGTAATCTGTCCACCGCTGTCGCCGCTTTCATCTATTATTGGCTGTTAGACCACCTCACGCAGGTGTCATAACAACTGTTACAAGTGTTGCGCGCCTACTTCACTTGTATTGCATTATTTATGGATTGTCATCTCTTCGCTTGCTCACTGCTGATAATAATACACTTACGTGGTGGCCTGGCATGCATTTCATTTGTCATTCTGATCAATTTCTCTGTTCCTTGTGCACTAGTTTTTGCAGTTACTACCTATGTGTATCTATTACTTGAGAAGCCACGCGTGAAACCAGTTTTCCCATGTTTTTTTATATATATATATATATATATATATATATATATATATATATATATATATATATATACTATGAGTGTACTTATAAAATCTTATCTTTTTAAATGGCTTTTACTCGCTAGTCGGCACTAGTGGCGTAGTGCTGTAACCAAGGTTATTGGGAACAAAGTTTTGATGGGATTGTAGGTGATAAATTCTATGCTCAGTCCTCTTAATACTGATATGACATCCGCTAAATAATTGCTATCAACGTGAACTTTATAGAAAAGTCTGTGTTGTCCATGATAGTAGTCAGTGTCCGGATGTTGTGTAAGGGAGAGAACTTAGTATCAGACTTGTCAATTGCAGACAATCATACCAACACTACGTGCTTCGTAAAGCTATAGGTCCCGTAGTTTTCCTGGCTATTGGGCCATTATTAAAGGTTTTCCTGGTGAACAGTCGATCTTAGTTAGTAGCAATAACTACACTCGTTATTCTACATTGATCAAACACATTCACTCCTCATATCCACCTATACCTCGATGAACTTACTAATAAATATTTAATTCAAATAATAACGAATGATTGGCAGATATTTTAACAAACATCCTAGCAGTAATATAGGTATTTAAATAAGGATTTTGTGAGGTAAAAACAAAATTTAGTTCTTAAATCAAAATGTGACATGATATAGTTTTATAATAGAGAATGGAGTTGAAAGATGGAACAGAAAAATATAGATATTTGTATTTAGCAATCAGAAATATTCATGTCGTTAGCATTAAAAAGTTCTTGATTAGATTTCTTGAATAATCGTGAATTTCCATTTGAGCTTACCCTAAGGGGGACCTCAGCTGGATTGGTCTTAAATTTTATATTTAAGCACGGTGTGACATTAATTTCTTTTTACTTCTCTAAAATAACCCAGAGATTTTCTTTTCACCGCCTATATCTTACTATAAGAGCCAAACTATGTTCAAAAACTACATCCTATTTATTATTTATTCATATTCACTCGTATTCAACCGATATCATGGTTTGGATCCAACTTAAAGTCTTCATCATCTAAACCCTTTATTGCCTATACCCTTTAAATAAATATGTACAAACAGTTTCATTAGAGCCTCGTTCATTCCTGACCATATTAATATTTATAAATTTATTTATCTTTTCCTCAAACTAATTATGCGTATTGCCTTCATTCATTGAGACTTCATTTGAAGAATATCTTTTCTACTGCTTCAGTTTAAAGTATCTTCATTTCAAATTACAGATCATCTTAGTTTGCTCATCGCAAACTGGTGACAAACTTTTTTCCTGTTCACCCTTATCTAATCTACTTTCACCCTTTTTGCCACTTTCCTCGTCCATTTCAATAGTTCAAGAAGGAAATTGAAATAGTAAATAACCTGAATATTTTCCGTTGATTCACTACCACTACTTTTTCTTCTTTAACTCACGACCACTTGATAAATATTATATTTCTCTGAAAACTGTTTCCCAATAATTTTTACGCCCATTGTGGCTAGGAATCCGCCATTCCTTATCCGCTAGGAATCCGATATCGCTGGCCTTATCGCTTTCAAAGAACTTACACACGGAGAGCGCATTCTGCGGTAAGTCAATCAATAGATTTACCAGTTTGTGATCAAATTTAGAAGCCACCTAACCTAACCTGACCTAACAGTAATTGCGATACAAAAAAGTGATTGTATTGAAGTAACGGAATAATCAGTGGTAGTAAATTAACGGAAAAGGCCCAATAACCTTACTACTCGTCAATGACATTCTTTGGATCGGTAAAAAGATATTAATATGTAAAAATATCTATAAAAACCAATGTAACAAAATAAAAACTGTCTCCGAAATATCAAGTTAGGAATCGTGTAAAAATAAATGATACACATTTTAAATAAATGATCAAAAACCTTTACACTAATTGTAACTTTCCACTTTTACTTACTATTTGATTTAGAGATGAAAAAACTGAATTTAAATATAAATACTATTACGACATTTTGTTAGTCAAAATTATATTTTTATCTCTGTTAAAGCTTTTTTAATAAATTTCTAACCTGAAAACATTTCTGAATGTCGTTAAAATTTATTATGACTAATTAAAAATATTAGATGCCTTCTACATCAAATGATACAATGTAGTGAAATAAAACCTGACCTACTTTATCTGTATATTGTTTACCAGAGCATGGATAAAGTGCAGTTTTATAGCATATTCTGATCCACCACAAAGATTTGAGCGCTGTTCTTGGTAGTAAGTGTCTACAGTGTATATAGGCTCTAAACCCAAATATGCAATATACTTTTTTACGTACAGTTAAAATTGTAAGCTCTTACTCATTTTATGACTCTGTAAGTTTATTTTTAGGGAAACATCTTACCTTTTCCAAATTTAATCTGATATTATCTAACCTACATAAAAACCATTTTTATTATAAACAATTTGTCTGATTCTGTCTTGGTTTAGTGATTAATTAAACAAACAGATTGATTACTCTTTCTGAGAGGTGGAATATAACTTTAAACATATTATTCAAACATAAATGATTACATAAACTCTTACAGTAAAATAAATTTTAAGTTTACTTCTTTAATATATAGTACTTGTTAACATGGGAAAAACTGATAAAAAATTAAATAATCAGTGCACGACCTTTTGTTTATAAAAAGTGCCTATAAACCTTTTGTTTCTATTTTATTCTTATTACAAATTGCATGCTTAAATTAATTCACTAAATGAATAAAATTATTACGATGTTTATTGTTAAGTGCAGTTTTTAATTCAATAGTCCTGATGTTTAAATAAAGTGCAATAAATTTTCAATTGACAGATACCGAATACATCCACTATTAAATATGGAATGAAATGTACAACAATATTCATCTATCTGGGCTTTTGAAAATGTTTCAGTTCCAAAATTGTCATGCCAACCAAAATTAAGAATGAAAACAAAACATAGATAACGTCAGAGCATCGCCAAAAAACACATAATGCCATGGTATCGCTGGAGACGGTGCAGGGGAAGCTACAAGTAATTTATAAACTTCCAAAGAGCCTACTTATCGCATTCATAAAATAAATAAAGAATATAATTGAAAATGTTACTTCCAATTTTCCTTCAATCGTGAACAAATCAAGTGGCCCCGTTTAGATATCGAAATAAAGCTCGTTTCGGGTTCTTAGGTGAAGAACATGAGAATGTACACTAAACGAACGCTAATATTATCAGCTATGTTTGGCGAAACTCTATATTTTATATACATAGATAAAAAGGGGCGAACATTGTCATCATATTCACTTTATTACGATAAAATTATGCATTACATTTCCGCTCCTGTATCTGAATCTTCTCATTCATCCTTGTTGCCGTCATCTCATGATAACTACTTTTATTCACCAGTATACATCTCATCCATTACTTCATAACTCCTCCAACCAAATCCACCAGAGCAAACAGTCATAAAATTTTTTTTTTTTTTTTTTTTTTTTTTTTTTTTTTTTGCCATCCTTTGTCGTCAGGCACAAAATAAAAGGACAATAGTGCAAAAAGGACAACAACAAAAAGAATAAATGGTATGCTAATTACGGGTAATTATTTTCCGTTTAATTTGTCAAATATTTTTGAACTTTTACTAAAGTACAAAACTGCTTGTAATAACTCACAACATTCTACTAATAGGTTATTCTAGAGTTTGGTAGCCAATATGAGAAAATTCAAAGATTTATTTTAGTGATCGTGAATACCCTAAAGGTCTATTGGATTATGTACAATAAGTGGTTTTTAGACTACATATAAATAGCAATATTTTTCTTTTAATGTTATCTAGGTGAATTATTTAAACACTTATTAGAAAAAGTCTAAAAATTTCCTTTTTTGAAGTTTTTTTGCTGTTTTTAGACACATTAATTTTTTACGATTTGATAAGCTCATGACAGTTTCTGACTACACCAGAAACAATACAACAGTAACTACTTTACAACATATATATTTTTAAATAAAATTTTACAAGTTACTTAAAGAAATATCCGATAAGTTGAGAAGAATATTTAATTAAAACTGTAATGGGAATTTGATTAATTGGACCACTTAAACAAACCTGATTTAATCGAATGGTAATTAAAAATCTACTTCAGTCCAAATTTTGAATAAAGAGCTCGTGAAACAGGAACCGACAGCACTATCTACAGTCGACCTGCTTTCTAATTATACTTCGTGTTCTTATTCTTTTATTTGTGTGGGTGAAGTACTATCTAATCTCTTTAAAATGCTGCTACGGTGCTAAAAGAGAGCCCTTCGCATTTTTTTGAACAAATCAAAGAAAAGTATTAATTTCCTGAAGCTGTTTAGAATAACACATCCATTAGTGAAACAAAATCAATATTAAATCCCACTTTAAATGAAAACGAATCAATACGTACCGATACTACGATAGTATCACTCCTCTACAAATATTTACGGTTTTATTTTTTAAATACGTAATCTCCTTTGCAAGATTACAGGCATCTATAGTAGTTAGGTACTTATTACAAACTTAAAGTAAATATTTAAATATACTTGAATAACTAAAACAAACATTAACAAACCACAAACTCTTAGGCAACAAAGTTCTTCGGGTAAATAAAGAAACAGGCCTTTCCTCAAATACAAACATCGTAGTTTGTAAACTACGATGTTTGTATTTGTTGGTTGTATAAGTCCAAGCAAACACACCTCATGCACTCAACCATAAATTCAAATGGTGATTAAAATTTACGAGCCATTATTGAAATAACAGTAACGTTAAAAGTCTATCACGTGCTAAATTTAACTTCTGTGGTTAAATTAAATTCTTAAATATTAGTCCCTTGTCAATCTGAAAGTATGTTTTCAATCCTTTAATGTAAATTATACTTTTTAATTACTATATTACGTGTTGGTAGGAATTTCGGTAAAATACATTTACCATTTTCAGACCAGAAGGACTCACAAAGTAATTAATTTCCTTAAGAATCCCTCTGGGTTGAGAATGGTAAACGCGCCTTATTTAGTGGGCTTAAGCGGCATTACTAACAACTAACGCTTCCATGATTTGATACACGTAACGACCACGTAAGGGTGTTATTTAGAATATTAACATCACCAAACGTTTCGTCAATACTGTGGTGTATGTCCTCAATGTTATCTCAGAGATACCAATGTGAAGTTTTCTTTTTTTTGAGTAAACTAATTTTTTTTCTGTTATTGGGTGATGTTTGTTGGCTTTACGTGTTCACTTTATATTTAGGAATTTTTTATGAGTCAATTGACACTGTAAGTTGATAGTGACCCACCTGCCCTGTTAAGGACTCACCCGGACACGTACAGCGGTACTGACCCATCCGCCCATCCATATACGTATGTTAATACTGACCCATCCACCCACCCTTACACGTGCTCTAGTACTGATCTAGCTGCCCACCCATACATATTTAGTTAAGCTTTCATTAATATCAATAACCCTTAAGGTTCAGTATGTCTTGAACACGTATTGGTGTGCCACGTCTTAATAATACTTATTGAAATTCAAAGAATACCATTCGTACCTTCAATTCAGTCTTGTAAACGGGAGTAAAGAGAATCGCTTGATGAGAATTTTTGCTGACGAGCAGGCTTTGATGAACATAAGGAGAAATGTATCAAATTTTTTCAATCAAGTTGCCCAGAAATAGAGAGAAGAGAATCATTGTCGTATGTATTAAATCTTGCTGTTCTAAACTTTAGAGAGGTGAAATACAAGCACTTTCATACTGAATTTTGCTGTTCGGAACTGTGGAGAAGAGAAGCACTCTCGTGAGTATCAAATCATGTTGTCACGATCTGAAGAGAAGAGAAAGACAAGAACTTTCATACTGAATCTTGCTGTCTGGATCTGTGGAGAAGAGAAGCACTCTTGTGAATATCAAATCATGTTGTCCCGAACTAAGAGAAGTACCACTGCACGTGTAGGGGTGGGCGGGTGGGTCAGTCAGTACCACTGCACGTGTAGGGGTGGGCGGGTGGGTCAGTACCACTGCACGTGTAGGGGTGGGCCAATAATCACTGCACGTGACGCTAGACGTGGTTTGGATTCCTAGTCGACCTTGGTTATACTTTATTTATTGAATGTCCGACTAGACATGATCGTGGTTAATCGTGATTCCAAGAGTAATAAAGAGTCAGGAATAAAATTACAGTAATTGAGGTGATCAAATCATGTAGTCCTGAACTGAATAGAAGAGACAGAGAATGACTTTCATATGTATTTAGTCTTGATGTACGGAACTGTAGAGAAGAGAAGCACTCTCGTGTGTACCAAATCATGTTGCCCTATACTGATGAGAAGAGAAAGAGAAGGACTTTCATATGTATTAAATCTTGATGTCCGGAACTGTAGAGAATAGAAGTACTTTCTTGATTAGCACATCATGTTGTCCAGAACTGTGGATAAAAAGAGTATTGTTGATAATAATAAGTTAAATTTCCGAAAACAGAGTCGAGGTGACCTCTGGAACTTATCAAGCCGCGATGTTTACAACTATAAAAAATAGCAACCTCTCACACTTACTGTCCGAATGTTTCATACAACAGAGACCGTAGCTACGTAACTAAAAAGCTCAAGTGGTTTGTCAGTTTACGTTGACAGGAACATTTCCACACAGTGGCTTGTGTAGGTTTTTGGGTCAGACGTATCCCATATGGGCGCCATTCATCTGTCACTATTGTCCCTGACGGCCAGTGTTTTAGAGTGTCCAAAACGTTCACAACAGAACCGCTTTGTTATCCACCGGCATTTGCCTCTCTCGTGTTTGTTTATATTGCCACTGAACTTCATACAAACAACGAATGATGTAAACTTACATAGATTGATGATTTTAAAGATTTTTAGGCTACGATACTAGACTAGTTAAATAATATTTTTCAAAATAACTGTATAGACTTATATACTTCTTCTATACATTACCTGAATATATACTTGCAGGTTGAAAGAAATCCATAGAATTTAACTTTAGTTTGTCCCTAGTTCCAAATACCGAAAAAATATAATTTCTAACTATAAGTAATTTTACATACTTATACAAACTGTGAATACCAAATTTCACAGGAATAACAATTATGAAGTAACAAATTCGAGATGGTCAAATTAGCATATGGAGTTCCGGTCCCCGCCCACCCATACACACTATCACTGTGTGTGTATGGGTGGGCGGGTGGGTTAGAGATAGTGAAGGTACAAACTCGACCTGAACCGGAAGTATTCATCAGTAATGTTCACATTGTACTGAACTGGTTTACCCCTGTACATATCAATAAGAGCCCTTTACTGTTAACTATTAATCTGACTGATTAAGTTTCCCGCAAAGTATAGTCTATGGTGCATTGGCAGAGTAAGGGTAAGAAGGATATCGGTCTCTTAATTATGAATATTTCTTTAAGAATGGACAAGGATAATAAGGAGCCTGTGGGTGAAACTGCTCTACCTTCTTGGCCCCCATTCAGAGCATGGTTGTGAAAAATCGCTGACATTTTATTCTTGTATACTGATAGTGACCCACTGATCCACCCACTCACCCCTACATGTACATTACTAGTCTGGACGTGAAAAAATTCCTGTAAAGACGTGAAAGACTAGAAAGTCATCCTGATAATACTAAATACTTTATAAAATCCTAGAAAACTCTTCCTTATTTATTGTTAGTTAAACGAGCTCAGACAGACTCCTTGAATACGGAGAACAACTGACGAGTTCCCACCCATTCTGGAGCCTTCGTCACGACTGTTGATGGCGCCATTAAGTGCAACTTTATTGTTAGTCTAAATATCTGTAAAATCATCAGTTTGCTAAATATCTGTGTAAGTTTGCTTCGTCTGTTGTTTGCATAATGGTCTTTGGCAATATTTCATTTATTTTGTTTTATTTTCGAGCTTTATTACACGTTAGAACACCATTACAATAAAGCAGTTCTTGAAATTCAAAGTGCTCGTTGTAGGTCTTGATAAGAGTCATTCATGATTCAGTTCCACAAATAAATAATAACAAGTACATGCCAAAATAAATAAATACAAATAAATTGTAATATTTAATATAGTAAGTAATATGATAAATAATAAACATTTAATAATATAAGACACAAATGTATAATAATATGATAATAATAAATACTATATTAAATTAATTTTGGGTCAATGACCATAAACAAACTTTCATGCACATACCATTAATAGTCCCACAAGAATCATTTAATTATAAAAATAAATGAACTATATAATCATGTAAAACACGCATATCATGCCAAAATACATAATAAGAATAGTATGAAAATACTATACTGTGCATACTCAGAACTAAAATCGTCAAGAAACAGATAGTAAAAACAAGTAGAGAAAACTTAAATAAGTTTAAGATAAATAGCGAATACATTCTTTTTTTAAAAACTGTCCTAAAAATGTCATTATTTTTGTTACTAGTGATCACAACAGAATTGTATGACCTCATCATACAGAACAATGACGAGGAGGCATATGTTACGGTTCGTCAACATTTCAAACTAAAAACAGATTAATTTCTGCTATTGAAGTGTGGGACTCTTAAAGAAAGAGATCTCAGACTGTAACGGTCGTCCACCTTATACAAGATAACCACCTTTTCTGGGCCAAATGATACAAGAAAGTTAGCTCTAGTAGTTGTCTCCCGAGTATGAGCCTCTCGCACCCAAACAGTTGCAACAATTCTTCATATGGAACCAGATAAGTGCAGATATTAGTTTTCTAAAATAAAGATAGCGTAGACTTTTTTAATCCTCTCAAGGCTTTCCTCATATGTTAAATATATAGGGTTCCATATAATTGAAGAGCTTTATAATATCGACCTGACTAAGGACTTGCACAAAGTTACTAAAGTAGACACATTTTTAAAGTTCGTGCTATGTCTAGAAATAAGACCCATGGCTTTGCTTGTAGCAGATATGCAATTTTCTATATGTGAATTGAATGACAGCTTTGAGTCGAACAATACTCCCAAATCTTTTATTTGATCTAAGCTTAAAAATTGTTTGTTCAGTCAGTAAAATAGTTGTTTTTAATATAAGTATTTGGCTTACAGAACGAAACTACATAACATTTTGAACTATTAAAAACATGTTATTGTCAATGCTCTATTAAAATACATTATCAATATTATTTTGTAATCCAAACAACACTTCGGATCTTTTCCGTTCATTCACTACCACTACTTTTTTTATCGCAATATCTGTTGGGTTAGGTTTGGTCAGGTCAAGTTAGGTTAGGTGGCTACTAAAGTTGATAACATACTGGTAAATCCAATGATTGACTTACCGCCGAATGCGCTCTCCGTGTGCAAGTTCTTGTAAAGCGATAATATAACTCCAGCTATATCAGATTCTTAGTGGATAAGGAGTACCACAGTGATCGTAAAAATAATTGGGGAACAATTTTAGGGCAAAACAATATTTATCAATCGGTAGTGAATTAACGGAAAAGATCCAAATCTTCTTCTGTTGTTATATGATTGAATAATTTTAAATAATCTTCAAACAGTACTGCATTTGTTGGCTATATTTATATTTATCTAAATCATTAATTAAAGTTGTAAACAATGTGGGCCCTAGGTTCGATCCTTGAGGAACACCATATACCGCACCCCTTAAAGAAGACATGCTGTTTTCTGTTGACAACTTATGAAAAACTGTAAAAGATTGTTTGAAAACCCATAATAATGAAGTTTGCGTAAAAATATATGATGGCCCGCCTTATAAAACGTCTTAGCCAGGTCAAGAAATACTGCATCAGTCTGAGTGCTTAAGTCCAATACTGAGGAGACGTAGCTTGTAAAGTTTAACAAGTTAGTCACTACTGATCGGCCAGTTAAAAGAACCATGCTGGATAGGAGGTATGTAAATCTGCATATGATTAAATAAATATTTACTTCAAAGATCTTTACTGGTTTAGATAAAACTAGAACTGGTCTGAAATTTATAATTTTTAAACATTTACCACCTTTAAAAATGGTAAAAGTTTTTAACCATTTAAATATGGCTCTAGGATTTTTCCACGTATCGGGCAGAACACTATCCTAGGCAGAAATTATATAAAAAACCATTACTGTTTAGAAAATATATCAGAACATCCTTTTGTCTTTATTTGTATTTATCAATATAAAAAAACACGAGAGAGGCAAAGCCCGCTGGATAACAAAGCGGTTCTGTTGTGAACGTTTTGGATACTCTAAAACACTGGCCGTCAGGGACAATGGCGACAGATGAATGGCACCCATATGGGACACGTCTGACCCAAAAACCTACACAAGCCACTGTGTGGAAATGTTCCTGTCAACGTGAATTGACAAACCACAAGAGCCGTAAGTTGCGTGCGGCCAGTCTCAGTAGGATGGGGACATTCGGCCATTAAATGGTGGAGGTTTCTCATGTTTATAGTTCTGGACAATGTAGCTTGATAAGTTCCAGAACGCATCTCTTCTCTATAGCTCGGGATAGTTTAACTTACTAATATCAAGAGTAATCCTTTCATCTATCCTGTTTAAAAACGTTTGCCAATGTGTAATGAATCGTACTACTGACATATACATCTGAGCCCCATCAGTGCTTATATACTAGGAGACACCCTAGCTCACTTTGCATTCCAGCCCCGACTCTCGTTGTGCTCGATACGCCTCGGCCTTTGGCCTCGGCTCTTGGCTTTTGACTTCAAATATTAGTATGTAAACTGTATCACGTAAAATCATAATATTAAATTTATTTACAGTAGCTGACTCACGTTACTTGCGTTGCTACCTATTTATTAAACATCCAGTGATATAACTTAGCCTATTTCAAACGTGTTCATTTAATTTGTTTTTGTTTAACAGCTGAAGATTAAGTAAATAAATAAAATAACTGCATTAGATTACCTTTTAACCACCCTTAATTGAAACCTTCCAGTCTAAAGGGGTGGAGCCCTATAGTTTAATGTGACCACAACGTTACAACTGCAACCTTCCCTAGGTTTAAGAAATATCTTAACTCCACAACACTACAAACACCATCGCTTACATTCCAACCATTATTTACACTTGAACAACTGTTACTTTTTGGATAATTTATAAATCTCTCTCCATGCTATTACTATGGGCGAAAAAATACTTTCAGGGCTTCCTATGCCCTTAAGAATAAAAATGTTGCAGAATTAAAACATTATTGCACAACTACGAACAGAGGCAATTTTGTTCACACCTCAACCGTTTAAATTGGTCAATAAATAAGGGAGGAGTTGGGTTGACAAAAAACTCTTTCACGTATCTATACCTATAAAAGGCACGTATCTATACCCTCACTGACTGACTGACTTACTCACTCATCACTAATTCTCCAACTTCCCATGTAGGTAGAGAGCTGAAATTTTGTACACTGTTTCTTTAGGTTTTAAATAGGACAACAAAAGTATTTTCATCTTGAAAAAAGTACTAATAAGGGGTAGAAACCACCCATAAAATATTGCTCCATAAGGATAACATTGGGTTGATTTTAGTAAATTAATAACATCTGTTTTGTAAATAAATAAACATGTCTATTTTGAATGTTTGACATTATACTATTGATGCATTTTTAATATTTTACTATGAGTTTAATCTTCAGCTGTTAAACAAAAATAAATGAAAGAACATGCTTGAAATAAGCTAAATAGGTGGCAAAGCAATTAGTGTGAGTGAGATACTGTAACTAAATGTAATATTGTAATTTTACGTTATATAGTTAATCTACTATTTTTTGTATTGTGTTACATGCCGAGGCCGAAGGCTGAGGTGTATCGAGCGCAGTGAGAGTCGGGGTTGGCACGCGAAGCGTGCAGGGGTGTCCCCTAGTTTTATATATATAAGGATTATGAAATATTATTAATGATCTCATAAATAAAGTATGTCTATTTGTAAGGAATGTTTCATCCTATAATAATGTGTGTGCGTGCGTGTGCGTGCGCGTGCCTGTCCAGGAATTGCGGCCGAAACTAATGAAATCTACTACCACAAATTTTAACCAAACCTAATAATGAAACCCATTTACACAAATTCTTACCAAAACTATGGAAATCCATTTCCATAAAATTGTAATTATAATTGATCAAATCTATTTTCACAAGTGTCAACCAAGTTTTTGAGACCCATTTCCGAAAGTTATGACCAATTTTAAAAACATTCTACATATTTAAACAAAAATTGATTAAACCTGTTTTCACAAATTGTTACTGAAATTGGCCAATCCTACTTCTGGAAATTCGTTTCATTGTTTAAATGAATGTACTTCTAAAAATTGTATCTTAAGAACACTTATTAATTAAGGCCACCTAATGTGTCTGAAGACAATAGGCTACCGTTAGTCCATCCACTTACCCTACAAAAGGCATTTCCTACCATATTTTATCTGACAGAGAATGAATTAATACAATATCTAAATTTCTGTATGGTTATAATAAACAATAAAACAGGATTTAGTTTATGAACAATGTCATAATTTAATGTATATCATATAAAAATATGTCATAGCTTGCTGAATCTGATCAGCAATATGCATAAAAACTATTAAGATAAGAACTTGACATATTTTGTAACGTACCATTTTTGTACCACAATCAAATATGGTTGAATATTATATTTTTTTAACTTTCTATTTAAACACGTCTAAAAGTGAAATTTAAAACATTAAAATGAAACGTTGCCAACCATTTAGATCATCGTGCATGGGCAAAGCAGAGACGTAAGAATGATGGTATGTATATTAATCGTTATTAAACAATCCATATAATTCAGTGGAATTAAAACACGAAATACATAAAATTACTCCTAACATTTCTCTGATAATTTTTTATTGTTTTACGAGTGCCTGTTTGAACCTGTTGGTTAACCTCTTCCAGGACAGCGCCAGACTTGTAGACATTAACATATATTATAATTAAACCATCTCGAGGGTCTTATATAAACTCTATGGCACATTTGATGCCATTAATATGTGTTGAGATAGTTAACTTGCTTCTAGCTTGTATTTTATTCGCTAAAACAGTTTGTAATAGACTTTTTTCTAGATTCATCTGGCTTAATTCCCAGTCTACATCGAGGAATGTTGTCCTGGAAGAGGTTAAGTAAATAATCGAACCATTGCTTTTTCTTTACAAAGCCTAATCTGTATATTACATAACCAAGGGCAATATTTTATACAAATTAAAATTAGAAAGTTAATTTTTGAACTTTCAGTTGTATTTGTCACCATATGAAACAAAATTCGAGTGACTTAATATATTTTTTTCTCACAGTAACATTTTGTATTTGGAATAAAATATCAGTTTTATATCAGATTGGAAAGAAACATCAATATTTCTCAAAAATGCAACTATAATTAATCATCTTATATATTTTCCCATACAAGTGACACACACATAAAAGTGGAGGTATTCAGACGAGCTTCAAGACCGTCGTCACATCCTCTGTCCTGGGAACCGTAAGGTAATCTCATCTCAACACCTAAGGGAGTTCATCCCATCTTTCCGCTACTCAAACCTGTTACCTCCTCTATAAACGGCATATTAAATAACAACTTGTTGTTTATTTGTTTTTAATGTATTAGCCGGCTGCTTGCTGTACTGAATAATGGTTGATACGATGCACGAGTTGATTGGGAAATTACTCTTTGATTTGATGGTTTACAAAATAACCTCCACTTGTGTGTCGTTATAACTGTACGTGTTTGGGTATGGGTGGATGGGTCATCATCACCGTACGTGTCTGGTGGGTGTTGGTAGGTAAGTCATCATTGGTGTAGGTATGTGGTTAATCATACTTTACGGATTTGTGGGTGGGTGGGTCATAATCATTGTACATATCTAGATTTGGATGGGTGTTCCATCATCATTGGACTTGTCTGGGTGTGGGTGTCTTTGTGTAGATAAGTGTGCCATCATCACTGTACGTCTCTGGGTCTGTGTGGGTGGGTCATCACCACAATACATATTTGGATATGGATGTGTGTGTCGTCAGCATCATTATACGTGTCTGGGTGGATTGGTTCCAGCACCCGATATATGTACAAATTATCTAATTATAAATGACATCTTTGGTAGCATAACGAATGGAAATATTTATCAATTTGCAGATGACACTTCGCTCGACCTTTCTGGTAATAATCGAGCTGATCTGGAAACTGATACGTACGTTCAAGGATATTCCCTACTCCAATGGCTAACTAATAACTCCCTTACTGTCAACACAGACGAAACCACTCTCGTTGACGCAGAAGAAGGTTTAATGATATTAAATATGAATATTCCTGCATAGTTTTAGGTTACTCGATAGTTTATTCAACTGAATAGACTGATTCCAATTTGAAATATTACCGAAACATGGATAAGGTCTGTACAAAAATGAGCAATGGCATATTTGTTTTGTGTAGGCTCTCACACTATATTATTAATATAGTTGTATTAATAAGTATACAACTATATTATTTACCGCTTATTTTGGTTGTGTATACCTCCATCTCATATACAGTCTTCCAATTGGGGCGTAGAAACAATTAGAACTCAGTATGTATTCGGTTTACAAAAGAAGGTTGTGAGAATTGTTCTGGGCCTCTCTAAGACGACATCATACTGAGGTCATTTTCGCTCAAACAATTTATTGACCTTTCCAAGTCTACAAATTTTAGAGATGGCATTATTCTTAAAGAAAAATATCAAGTTCTTCCTTCCTTCCAATAGTCCCGGCTATACCTTTAGAAATGCTAACCGCATTCCAATTCCTAAGCACTGCTCTACATTTTAATTTTTTAAATAATTGATTCAGTGCATGATTCAGCACTTACACTATTTAACTATCTTCCCATCACGTCTGAGAGATGAATCTACTTTAACTAAGTTTAAACAACATTTAAAGACTCTTTTGGTTCATAAGGAATAATATTCTGTTGCTTGTTTTTTTATTTGATAAGGACATTACATATCTTACTTATGTTAATTCTCATAATGAATATTACTTTTTAAGTAGCATTTTGTCATGCAATTTATATTGTTATTCAATAAATAAACGATTTGATTTGTTTTATATATAATATAAATTCAAGTTGGTATCTTGTAAGTGAGTAGTATGTTCGGTGGCGCAGTGCTGTAACCCAGCTACTTGGGGACAAAGTGTTTTGGAGATTGTAGGCGATAGTTCCATCCTTGGTCCTCTTAATACCGACGCGGCGTCCACTAAATAGTTGCCATCGACGTCTGGGGTGTCCATTTTGGACAGTAGTCAAGGTTTGGATATTTATTAGGGAATCAAATTGCTGAACTCGGATGTTCAGTTAGCTGAAAATCAGACCAACACTGCGTGGTTCGGATTCCACGTAAAGCTGTAGGTCTCGTGATTGCCCTGGCTATTGGGCTATTAATAAATAGTCGAATCTGAGCTAAGTCGAGCTCATATAGTATCAATGACTACACTCGTTCATCTACACACATCACACTCATTCATCCCTCATATTCGTCCATATCTCTACGATCTGCGTTATAGAAATGAATAATGAATAATATATCAGGCAATGAAAAACGTGTATAGTAAGTAAGCGTACTCAAGTTTAGGATCATAGGGCATTGGCGACCTACACCTCTAATGATCACTCAACTGCACAACCGTATTACACCCTGCGCAACCGTATTACACCCTGCGTAACCGTATTACACCCTGCGTAACCATATTACACCCTGCGTAACCGTATTACACCCTGCGCAACCGTATTACACCCTGCGCAACCGTATTACACCCTGCGTAACCATATTACACCCTGCGTAACCGTATTACACCCTGCGTAACCGTATTACACCCTGTGTAACCATATTACACTCTGGGTAACCGTATTACACCCTGCGCAACCGTATTACACCCTGCGTAACCATATTACACCTTGTGTAACCGTATTACACCCTGCGTAACCGTATTACACCCTGCGTAACCGTATTACAACCTGCCTAACCGTATTACACCCTGCGCAACCGTATTACACCCTGCGTAACCATATTACACCCTGCGTAACCATATTACACCCTGCGTAACCGTATTACACCCTGTGTAACCGTATTACACCCTGCGTAACCGTATTACAACCTGCCTAACCGTATTACACCCTGCGCAATCGTATTACACCCTACGTAACTAACTTAACCTAACGCACCATAACGTAATATTTCCTAATTTAACCTACTTAGAGCTAGATTTTTTCCACAACTCAGGTATATTGCATATATTTTATGAGTGATGGCCTTTTTAGACAGAAGAGTCAATTAATTATTTGTTCTGAATTAAAAATAATTCCTATTAACAGACACTTAAGAATAGACTTCGCCCTCTCCCCATTCAAATTAAATTAGTCTTCATGATGATAATGATGATTACAATGACCACTGAGTAGATGCCCATTAGAATACTCATTAGAATACTTGGCAAACAACCTCCTATAGATTAGGTTAAATATTTTCCACGTGGTATTTCAGCTCCATAATAAACGAAACAAAAAAAACTTTGTTTCATTATTATTATTTTTATAAAAATAGTTATCATTACACATGAAAAGCGAAATAAAATCGTGTTTAAGATACGTTACGTGATTCATACTTACAATTTCACTAACCAAAAACGACCCTTTTATTTTGAGAGGGAGTGAACATTAGTCTCAAGCCGGATGTTTGCTGGGGAGCCGGAAGGACAAATGGAAGTTTGAGAAGAGGGTACTTAGGGACCTACTAAGTAAGGGATTTGTATTCAGGTTTCATTATTTCTTGAGATTAATGAAGTAAACAAGGATATGAGTTATATTCTTTACTAAGGTAGGATCTACTTTGTTGGCTACTACTTATAATAAAAATACAATCAACGAAATGCGGAGGAGAGCAACTTCTATAAATAGTGTAAAATTAATATACATTTTTAACATGTATAGTTTACAAATATATTGCAATATAATATTTCTCAAATAATTTCACGGTATTTTTTTTTTTTTAATTTAATAGCTACATTTACCCCCGACACAATCCACGTATGTACAAGCTAATTTTGAGAAACAGATTGTTTTCTGGAATTTATTCTCCGAATTTTTCATTGTTGTAGATTTGATAATTTGGTAATTAGTTAGTAGCAGCTCTTTCTTAAAATTATTTAGCTTGTTTGTAAAGTATGTATATCACATTTCTGCCGATATAAGATGGTGCTTTTCAAAAATTGTTGTACGACGTTAAAAAATGCATTTGGATTTTTGTTAAGTGATACACGTGTGAATGTTTTTACTTAATTTTTAAATAATATTGTCAGAATATTTTAAGTTTTTATGCTGTAGAACAATACAATAGTTAATATTTGTTGTCATATAAATGCTTGTTTACAGCTCATTTGTTAATATAAATTATAAGATTTCGTACGGGTGTTTTCTAAACAGTTAATACTCTGTGTTTACTCCCAACTGTAGATACCCCATATAGTAAGTCCATATTATTTTATACACATAACAAAATATACAACGAAGATCTTATTCTTGTAAATATTGTTTACATTTTCATTCCAAGTAAGGTTGGTTGTATCATTGAAGAATTTTGACTGAAATTTTGTGTATTTTTTTCATTTTTCAGAAGACCTTGGGTTTTTTCTTAACAATATACTATTTTTTCACTATTCATTACAAAATAATTCTTTTTGCTGGGGCTAAGCTGCTAAGTACATCTTTTGCTGACTTATTCAGTAACAATAGTGTTGTGTTATTAGCAAACATAATACGTGTGGTTGTTTGGTTACGAATATAAGAAGAAAAGTAATTTATTAATAGGATGAATAAAAATGGTCCGAGGCCAGAACCTTGAGAGACCTCAAGTCAACGGAATAGGATTATTTATGTAATTCTGATTACAGTTATCAGCTGTACGTTGCACATTTACTAATTGGTGGCGTCCTTCTAGATGGTTCAAAAACCTTGGTTCGGTCTTCTCATTTTTCTAAGAAGTTTTAGTTTATTGCAATGTTGTTGTGATCAAGATAATCGAAAGCTTTCCTCTTTTCTATGAAAGAACGGGAATAAATTGTTCCTTTCAATTTGTACTGTGATATTTTCCAGAAGTGTGACGATAGCTGAGTATGTTAACGTTCCTTTAAAAAATACATGTTTATTTAATTTTAATAAACATGTTCTTTTGTTTGTTTGCCCCCATTCACACAGTCCAGTCACTTGTGTTAATTCATTCATTTCACAACAATGTTAGTTTTGAACTACTGTATTGTGAGAGTATAACTGTTCTCAGTTTCATTTCTTTTAACTCAAGTCGATTATAAAAGTTTAACTATATAGCCAGAATAATAGTAAAGGTAATCATCGTTCAATAGTCTTTAAATTAATAAAGTCACCTTTTATTCTATAGCTACAGCTTTTCAGACCAAAATCAGCTTTTTGTGTAGATATAATCAAAGCACTGTGTATAAAAAAGAGTATCATAACGTAGTTGTTAATTGCTGACGAGGTGGAATAAATATTTAGCACCATGGAATAAATTTAGAGTTCACAAGTGTTTTAAAATCCCCATAAGGCACATTATTTTTAGGTTTCATGAACAACTAAAGGTGAATCGAAGTATAATCATTTAAATTAAAACAAACCATTAAATGAAATGGCTTGTTGAAAATAGTGAAGATTAGGTCACAATAAAGAGACGCGTAAAGCCAGTTAAAAATCGTCACCAATAAATATTTTCAAATACTCTAGATATGTTGAGAGCTTAAACTTTGATTCTAATGCAATGGATATGTGTACTTTTTAACCATACTGCAACGAAAGTATTAATCATATATATATATTAATTACATATATATATATATGTATTATTATGAAAGTATTAATCATATATATATGTATTAATTACATATATATATAAGCCATCCTCCCACAGTAAATATAACGACGGTACTAATTCGTTACAATGTCAGACCATATGGTTATTTGGACACTGATTCGATTTTAAAACAATTCTTCAATTCCAGTATGGAAACAGATACATTGCAAGCGTGGAGGCTAAATGGCTACCTTGGTTTCCGACTGCGGAGGGCAGTGTCCAAGGTTCGAATCCCTAATGAGCTAACGGTCGTTACTTCACTAGTTGAGAAAAATTCACGCTCATGCCTGGTAGGCTCATGTGACTGACGAGTGAAGTCATAGACTTAACGAAAATAGTAATTAAATATTGATATATAGTCTTATTTTAACTTTATAAAAATTATAGCAGCCAATATTACTGTTGGACTATGTTATAGATATCCTAATAGGATAAATAAAAATGGACAGAGGACAGAACCTTGAGGGACCTCAGGTCACCGGAATAGGATAATTTATGTAAGTCTGGTGCAGCTATAGTTGCTGGTGTATGTTGCAAACGTTTAATACTATGTACTATTTTCAGACCAAAACCATGTTCTTTTGTGTCACTTTTGAAATAGTATAAATTTACTATTCTTGGATTATAAACTTCTATTTTAGAGAATAGACTCATTATATGTCAATTAGTTAAATAGTACATCACTCTAACAAACAACAATCATAGGAAAGGTGGAATCATTCTTAGAACTAGCGTTTTTAACAGTATGATTAGTCAACTCGAGTCATCAGCAAGTAATAACAGGCAAGTCATCTCACAATGACGGTGGGCGATCCCCTGCCTACATTGTTGCCGACTGGCCTAGTTGGCTGCTTTAACCATGGGTGTGACCAATAACTACCATTTACACCTGTTTACATCAGCTGAGATATTGGTCAACTCGGATCGTCAAGAAGTGATGGCAGACACTTCACCTCACAATGAAGGTGAGCGACTACATTGCTGCCGACTAGCCTATTAGGCCACTTTCACCATGGGCGCACAACAACTACCATTTACATCTACATCAGCTGCTGGGATATTAGTGAATTCGTGTCATCAGCAAGTGATGACAGACACTTCATCTCACAATGCTAGTGGGCGATCCCCTGCCTACATTGTTGCCGACAGGCCTAGTAGGTAACTTTCACTGCAGGTGCTCATTTACACCTGTTTACATCAGCTGGATATTGGCCACTCGTGTCATCGGCAAGTGATGACAGACACTTCATCTCACAATGACGGTGGGCGATCCCCTGCCTACATTGTTGCTGACAGACCTAGTAGGTAACTTTCCCTGCAGGTGCTCATTTACACCTGTTTACATCAGCTGGATATTGGCCACTCGTGTCATCGGCAAGTGATGACAGACATTTCATCTCACAATGACGGTGGGCGATCCCCTGCCTACATTGTTGCCGACTGGCATATTGTAAAATATGTTTATTCGTGTCATCAGCAAGTGATGACAGACACTTCATCTCACAATGCTAGTGGGCGATCCCCTGCCTACATTGTTGCCGACAGGCCTACTAGGTAACTTTCCCTGCAGGTGCTCATTTACACCTGTTTACATCAGCTGGATATTGGCCACTCGTGTCATCGGCAAGTGATGACAGACACTTCATCTCACAATGACGGTGGGCGATACCCTACCTACATTGTTGCTGACTGGCCTAGTTGGCTACTTTCACCATGGGTGCACAATAACTACTATTTACACCTACAGCCGCTGATATATTAGTTAGCTCGTGTCATCAACAAGTTATTATAGAAACTTCATCTCTCTGCCTACATTGCTGCCGACTGGCCTAGTAAGCTACTTTCACCATGGGTGCACAATAACTACTATTTACACCTACAGCCGCTGAGATATTAGTCAATTCGTCTCATCAGCAAGTGTTGACAGACAAATCATCTCACAATACTGGTGGGCGATCCACAGCCTACATAGCTGCTGGATGGCCTAGAAGGCCACTTTCTACATGGGTACCCAACAACTACCATTTATACCTGTTAACCTCAGGTGAGATAATAATCAAGTCGTGTTGTCAGCAAATGATGACAAGCACTTCATCTCACAATACTGGTGGGTGATCTCACAGCCTACATCGTTTGCGACTGGCCTGGTTGGCCACTTCCACCATGGGAACACAAAACCTACCATTTACACATGTTTACCTCAGGTGAGTTAATAATCAAGTCGTGTTGTCAGCAAGTGATGACAGACACTTCATGTCACAATACTTGTGGGTGATCCCTCAGCCTACATCGTTGGCGACTGGCCTGGTTGGCCACTTCCACCATGGGAACACAAAACCTACCATTTACACATGTTTACCTCAGGTGAGTTAATAATCAAGTCGTGTCATCAGCAAGTGATGACAGACACTTCATGTCACAATACTGGTGGGTAATCCCTCAGCCTACATCGTTGGCTGGTTGGCCACTTTCACCATGGATCACAAAACCTACCATTTACACATGTTTACCTCAGGTGAGTTAATAATCGAGTCGTGTCATCAGCAAGTGATGACAGACACTTCATGTCACAATACTGGTGGGTAATCCCTCAGCCTACATCGTTGGCGACTGGCCTGGTTGGCCACTTTCACCATGGGAACACAAAACCTACCATTTACACATGTTTACCTCAGGTGAGTTAATAATCAAGCCGTGTCGTCAGCAAGTGATGACAGACCCTTCATCTCACAATGACGGTGGGCGATTCCTCTGCCTACGTTGCTGCTGAATGGCCTGGTTGGCCACTTTCACCATGGGATCACAAAACCTACCATTTACACCTGTTTACCTCAGGTGAGTTAATAATCAAGCCGTGTCATCAGCAAGTGATGACAGACACTTCATCTCACAATGACGGTGGGCGATCCCTCTGCCTACGTTGCTGCTGAATGGCCTGGTAGGCCACTTTCACCATGGGATCACAAAACCTATCATTTACACCTGTTTACCTCAGGTGACTTAATAATCAAGCCGTGTCATCAGCAAGTGATGACAGACACTTCATCTCACAATGACGGTGGGTGATTCCTCTGCCTACGTTGCTGCTGAATGGCCTGGTTGGCCACTTTCACCATGGGGTCACAAAACCTACTATTTACACCTGTTTACCTCAGGTGAGTTAATAATCAAGCCGTGTCATCAGCAAGTGATGACAGACACTTCATCTCACAATGACGGTGGGCGATTCCTCTGCCTACGTTGCTGCTGAATGGCCTGGTTGGCCACTTACACCATGGGGTCACAAAACCTACTGTTTACACCTGCTTACATCAGTTGAGATATGAATCCTCACACCTCTTGCCTTATGTGGCAGGAGATTGGCACAACGCCTATTGTTTGACTTGAAGGCTGTTACATAAGTCAAAATAACAGGGCTGTATATCATCGTGAGAGTCATTGGGAACCCACCCACAAGCTTATTGTGTTAGTAACTCTGAGTCATATTCTCGTAAAGATTTTTTAAACATATATTTGTTGTATAAATGTTTGACTGTCACTAGGTATATTTTGTTGAAATATTCTAACCTAGTGAACACGTTTTCTGAACACGTTTTCTCCTCTTACAATTAACAGAAACAGGGACTTTAGCCCACTTTCCCGATCATTAAGAATCAAGCATACATTACAATAATATGTAGAATATTTTAATACATCTTAAATTGAATTATTATTACATCTTAAACTGAATTATCATTACAGTAAATGTACACAATTTTAAACATTTGTTTATCTATATCTATAAAAGCCAAATACCACTGACTGACTGACTCACTCACTGATTGCTACTTTCAGTCACGAACCATGGGAGTGGCAGGGTAAAAACTGTTAGTGATCTTATCGGGAATCGAACCCGGACCAACAGCGTGGCAAGCCAGCACCTTAGCTCCTTATCTACGGCCGCTTCAAATCCGAAACAGAAGAGACCATAGATAGGCCGCTTAGAAAGTGACCTACTGTTAGCACCTGTGCGAGTGACATTCAATGAGTGGTGGAAGTAAGACAGAGAACTTCCCCATTGTTGTGATACAGTTCTTCTCCACTGTGCCATTCCTTTTAAAATTGTAATGGCAACTAGGATGATGGAAGGCCGCTTGTTTGAAGTGCAATAAAAAGCCCCGCCCACTACGTCATTAGTGGTTCGTTTCCACAAGCATTAACCAAGCATTATTGTGGAATTGTTAATGCTTGTGGGATTGCTTAACTTGACTATGGGTGTCTTGAAATTAATTTTAAGTAATTGATTGTACTTAGTAGCTTAAGTTTCTTTCCATAATGCATAGTCAGAACTCTTATATATATATATATATATATATATATATATATATATATATATATATATATATATATATATATATATATATATATATATATATGTATATATATATATGTATACCGTTTCAAAACCATTGTATGTTGCTTATTTCACGTATTTACGTTATTATAATACACATACATAGATATTACATTGTGCAAATGTGTAGTATTTACTAATGTGACGTTTGATTTTACGTTACATTATATGTAGAATTGATTTGGCGATAAATTGTTTCATACATTTATAGTTTTTTGTTGTCACTAGTTATATGGTTTGAAAGAATATTCAGAACTATAATTCCTCGTGATTCTGTAATACTGTGCCAAGAGAGTTGATGATTAATCTCGACTGAACTATATGGGTGTGTAACTTTGTTATAAATTGGGTTAATGAACTGTTGAGCTGGAGTGAAACATAAGTAACAGCTGTGAAACGTTAACGCGGGGTATAACTATTGTTCAATGGTTATCACATAATTTCTAAAACCAGTTACACAGAGTGTCACAAAAAAGTTTCCTGGCTGTTCATTTTCATATTCTACACCCAATTAAGAGGAAAAAGGAAGAATAAATTTTATCGATCCTACTTCATTCATTATGTTTTTTTTTTTACAAAAAAGTTGATAACTCAAGAGCAGTTTGATAGACTGAGAAAAAATTGTTTACACTTCTTTATATTAATTTTATTTAACAGCATAAAAATAATCATTAAATTATCTTTAACCGTTTCAAAATGGTGCCTATTTTAAATGTTTAAATGTTTTTTTTTTTTATATATATTATTGAATTATCACTATTTTGAATTGGCTAGAAATAATTTGTGATGTGTTATTATGTTCAAGTCAGTCGGTCAAACATTTTTTTTGACAGGTAAACACAAAATGGAGTGGAATTCGAAAAAGTTGTAATTGAATTATTTGTAAAATCTAAAAGTTAACAACTGGAGCACCGTTAAAAAAAGTGTTTTAAGTACATTATTAAATCTATTATATTTAAACAACCATATTGATCCATACAAAAGTACACATTTAAAAATGGTTAGATACAATAAATTTTATTTTGTACTAAAGGGTGGTTTTATATTGGAAAGGTTTTACATTGTTAGCTGATTAAGTTAGATTGCCGGTTTATGTAATCCTATAGAAGAAAATGTATACGTTATTCAATTTGTTATTTAGAAGCCATCAATACAAATTATGTCGACCCATAGACCATACCTTTGACAGTTTGAAAACTACAAAATGCGCCACCACGTCATTTCACCTGTTGAATAGAACCCATTTTCTTCAGTCCAGCAGTTTTTAGGACTTAGTAATTTTGATTATTTTTTCTTGCAATTTGTCTATACACGTATCTTTTTTTACAGTTTCATTTATTAGTAATACATACATCAATTTTATACAACCCCTACAAAGCCTTTGCAAGTAAATAACTTAATAAATTGAAAACCTAAGTATACAAGTTTTAAAGTTTGAGTATAGTATACTCTGACTTACAGAGAGTTATCTGAACTCAAGGTTGGATTTTCGGCTGGTGCTGATAGACTTTTTATTACGTGTCCCAGATGTAAACGCAGGTTGTAAAAGTGAATTTTTAGTGCAAAAGTGTTGTTTGAACTCCAAAAGCCTGCGTGATTAGGTCATAAAACGTCAAACCAACTCTCTGTGTATGAGTTCAACATCATGATACATTTTTCGTTCAAATAAAGCCAACTTTTCCATTTTTGTTACAAAATATTTACTTTGTTATGTGTACCTCGATATAATTATCATATATATATATATATATATATATATATATATATATATATATATATATATATGGAATTTATCAATTTTATATTTAAATTGCAATACAGCAGACTTCCTACACTTATGATCGATTTTTCACGTTCATAAACCCCATTTTCATGTAAATTGTTCCTTGTAACTGATTTAAAAAAGCATCTACAGGTATAAATAAATAAAAAGTTTGTACTGTGGAAAACTTATTATATGTTTCGAAAGCTCCCTTAGCATTAAGAACGTGCATGATAACAAGTTAATCCGAAGGCTACCTCATAGTTAGGAAAATGCACAAAAAATTTATTTTTTTTATAAAACACTTTCTGTTAAGCTACTCGAACACTTTATAAGTCACAAGACCTTTCACGTACCTACCTATCAAATACATATAACTTCAGAAATATTTGGAATGCCTGGAAGAATAAATAATACGTACCAGTGGTCTGGAACAGGGATTGCAACGATATATCGATATAATGGAAATATTGATGAATATATTTTTCGATATATCGATATATTATTATCGATATTTTCTTCCGATAATATCGGCCATATCGATATTTAGAGCTGATACATCATATCGCTAAATATTGACGTTATTCTCTCTACTCAAAATCTTCACGATTCTAAAAAAACACATTTAGATTGCCTCATATCCCTACAAAGCATGGATCGGAATAATAAAGTGACTTTATTTAGCTTTTTTATGTGAGGTTAACGCTCTAAAACGTAGTTTACTGTAGACCAGTGGGTGGAATTTTAGTGTTAATAAGAAGCCTAAAGGCAATTTTAAATGTATAAAACAATTACATTATTCTTTTATAATTTACATAATAATTAAAGGTATAATTATTCCTATTTTGATTTTTTTTCATGAAACCTCACAGAGCACAACTTATTTCGTTTTGATAAATTTATTTAATTTTTACATTTAGTAGGCTATTTCTAAATAGTGACAGTAAAACATGAATGTATTTTTGGTCATAACATAAGAGTTAGTGCATAATTTTAATCAGACAAGTTATCTACAGTTCGATATTATCGTTATATCGATATGTTGAAAATATTTGTCATCCCTGGTCTAGACTGCTGATGGTATCTCCAACACAGCATGGTATCTCAGACAACCTGCAACCTGTTGAAACAAAAGCTGCCAATTCTCTCAATTCATGTACAGTTACCCGCCCGCTCACCCATACGTACAGAGATTGACCTTCCCACCCACCCATACACATAGAGTGGTATTAGCCCTCCCAACCACCCATTCGCATACAGTGGTATTGACCTTAAAACTGGTCTTAAAAATTGGGCTTATAACAATTGTTTACAGTTCATCTACATATTTAAAAATTTCAGTAAAGTTATTTACTGTTGTACTTATATATAGAATAAATATTTAAAGACCATTTCAACAATCATTAATTTCCTAAATCCCAGTATTTTACAAACATGCTCAGGCATTTTTTTTACCACTATGCAATTCCTACATAATTACTTAAAAGTATAAAAATATTGCAACGGATAATGAGCCCATAAATAAAACAACGTCAAGAGGCAGAGGCATGAGGCTGAATGGCTTTTACAGAATGAATCGATTCCCTGTAGACCGACGTCAGCAGATTCCTGTCAGCGCAGCATCAGCACGGTCTAAGCGCACCGTTAGTAACATTAGTCTATCAACACCGGTAAATATATACCTTATGGTTTTTTGTCAGCTACCATATGTTGATTTTAAAGCTTCTATGTATATTTAGATAAATAACAAAAAAGTCATGTTGGTATATTCAATGATTAAAAATGTAAAGTGATCTCCTGTCACAAACCCAAGTTCAATCTATCGAGCCATCTAAGACCTGCCTCACTGATTCTGTATATGCTGGCTAATCCTTCCGTAAAAGGGTGCAGGAAGCAGTCTGTAACTATATGATCTATTGTTTGGATAGACTATCTACAATCACATGACTGATCTAGAGTTAATCCCCATTTATACTTCCAATAATTGCATCCGCCAACGCCAGATCGGAACAGATTCAAGAGTGTCCACTCCCTTACGAGGGAGGTTCATCACACTTACAGGTATTGACGGATCGTTAATTAGGGACTTATTTCGTCCATAAAAACTGTTCCACACTATGGCCCAGCTAGTATTGGCCGAAAAATTTGAACTGCTCAACTGGAAAGCAGTGCGTAGAGGTGGGTTTCGAGATGTTAAGCGACCGTTCTGACGTGGGAGATCCAGTGTAATGGGGAAGTGCGGGGCATTCAAGATCTTATTGAATTCTTTAAGTAGTGCCTCCTGACGTCTTATCTCTAGAGGAGCTATATTGCACAGCACTGGGAGCCAAGGAAGTGGAGTTGACATGAGAGTGCCACTAATAGCTCTCATGACCCTATTAAGTTGGACATCGACCGCTTTAGTGAGAACACTATTTAGCTAATATTAGTATGTCAACCACGGTTAAAACAGCCCAAGAAGTATATAAAATGCCATATGTAGTTCACAAACAATCTAGCCTACTGATACTAGGGGACGCCCCTGAACGCTTCGCATGCTAATACATCTCACCTCAGCCTCCATATGTGACTTTTTTCGATAAATAAAATTGAAATAATACAGTTGGTTAAACTGTATTAAGTCAATTAAATTTATTTATATAACTCATTGCACTTGAGTTGCAACCTATTCACCGTTTTAAATAAAAACACCCCATGCAAGAAAGATCTCAGTATGTTATAAATATCGTTATTTCCATTTGTGCAGCTGTTAATTTTGACTAATTTAAATCTGTCTTCACGTTATTCATATGACTACCTTGAGGGTTTCCTGTGCCCTTCAGGATAAAAAGATTGAACAATGGAGGTCTTATTGCACAACCACAAATAATAAGAGAACATTTTTCGGCACATCAATCTTAAAAATGTATAAAAGAATATGAGAGGAGTTGCGTTAGCAAAAACCGACTTGTATATAATACGTGAAGACGTTTTTTCAACGCAACTCCTCCTTTTCTCGGCCAATTTAAACGATTGAGGTGTTAACAAATTCCTCTGTTCGTAGTTGTGCAATAAGGTCTTGAATTTGTTCACCCAGAAAGGTATAAGAGCCACTCAAAATATGTTTTTTCAGCCATAAGAATAACATGGAGAGAGATTTAAATGAATCGAAAATTAACAGCTGTACAAACGTAAATAATAAATAGCTATTCAAACATTTTTAACAGCTCTTGGAATGTAAACAATTATTGAGTTTGTATTATTGAGGAGGTTAGATCTTAATAATGACCATCCAGGGAAGGTTGTAGGCATGGTTTTAATCACATTCGACTGTAGGACTCCGCTCTACTGGTCATACTGGACATAATGTTTCAATGGTAACCTAACGCAGTTATTTTATTTATTTCATTAATCTTCCGCTGTTAAACAAAAGCAAATATCATTGGATGTTTGTACTCGTAAATTGATAGCAACACAAGTATTGTGAGTGAGATTGCTGTAAGTAAATTTAATATCGTGACTTTACGTGATACAGCTATGTTTACAATCAAACGTCACAGGCCGAGGCCGAAGGTGTCACGAGTGCAGTGAGTGACAGGGGTGTCTCCTAGTATATAAGGATGCCCGTGTGTTAACCACTACACTTTAACTAATGAAACGAAACACATAAGATCAGTAACAAGACCAACAAGCTTTGTTCAAGCCTTTGTAAACACACTGAGTTCAGCACAATATTTGTATTTGCTCGTATTTGCCCTAATATTAATATCCCTTAGTTGCCCTGGCTGTTGGGCTATTAATAAATTGCCCTTTCTGAGGAACAGTTGAACTCAGATAGTAACCAGACTACACTCATCCACACTCATCCTACACTCATATAATCATTCATATTCGCCTTAAAATACCAACAACGTTGTGTCGGCGTCTCATATGTAAGAATGTAACCCACGAAGTTTCCGAATAACGTTAAATATACATTTATTTGTAACTTCAATGATTGAAATATTATATTTAATGACTTTTAAATATAAAGGGTGTTCCTGAACTCTATGGTAAGCTCTCTTGGATAAGCTCTCTCTGGTTCATTTAGAATCACATTTAAAGTGTTCAAAACACTTCGGTTCCTTGCCGCCACAATTTTTTTTTTTTTTTTATATATATATAACTCAAAAACAAAAAGGTGTATTAAGCTAGAATGTTGTATAGACCATAAACATTTATTTTGAAAAAACATATTACTTTTTATTAATAAAAAGTTTCAAAATGGCAGCTATTTTAAATGTTCAATCCTGAATAACTTATATACCAATAATTATAATAAAAGCTACAAAGAATAATGTGTTTTAGGAAATTCAATTACAAATCCAGTGATATAACATTTTTTAAATCGGGTGAAAAATAACAAAGAAAAAAAAGGTACGTGATAGTATGTACAATGCTGTTAAGACTACGCGTCAGTATTATCTATACTGACATAACTGTGTTGAACTGTATGTAGGCTATATATTGTACAGTAACATACTGATACAGTATTGAAGAAAAAAATAGTACTAAACAGTCAATTATAACTGTTGTTTGTTTAAAAGTAAAGAAATATTTCCCATAATCTACACTACAACAAAATAAAACCCGCGTTTCCACTCCTAGTAAAAACTTATGAAAACCTTAAATAGTAATTAAAGTGAATTTCAGAGAAAAAATTCCTTTCGGATAAATCTTAATATATCATGTAAAAAACAGTGTACTGTCTCAATTACGCAGTCTCCGAAGCCAAGGAACAGATCTGTTGAAATTTGGAGAGAAACTAACTTTTTATCATAGAGACCCACTGAGAAAGGAGTTCTCGAAATTCAGTTCCTTTTTTCGAGAACTCAGCCCCTCAACGTTTCCTTTTCTCCCATGAGAGTAACTATGGCATTCATTTAATTTCATAATGCATTTAAAACAGCTGATACTCAAAACATAAACATGACACAACATGTTCGCTAATTTGGTTTTCATTGTGAAACGTTTAAGGTAATTTCTACTAATTCTGGTTTCATTACATTACTTTAACACCCCTAGCTACTTGGGGACAAAGTGCTGTAGAGATTGTAGGTGATAGATACTATGCTCGGTTCTCTTAATACTTACACGGCGTCCACTCAATGGTTGCCATCGACACAACTAGAGAAGTCTGGGGTGTCCCTGTCGGATAGTAGTCAACGTTCGGATGTTGTGTAGGGAAGAGAACTGAGTATTAGGCTTGTCAGTTGGCTTAAAATTAGACCAACTCTACGTGTTTCCGATTCCATATAAAGCTGTAAGTCCCTTAGTGGGCCTGACTATTGGGCTATTAATAAATAGATCTTTCTGAGAAAAAGCTGACCTTAGTTAGTAACAATGACTACACTCGTTCATCTACTCTCATCACACACATTTTCTCCTCATATTCGCCCTCATCTTGACGATTGGCGTCTTACTAAAGAATAATAAAACTGTTTTATCCAGTAGAATGGTAGGATGCTGAGCTTTTATGCTTATGAGATGGTTTTAGAGACATCCACGGAGGAAAGATTAAGCAAGCTTAGAGGACCACCCTGTGCCGAATAGGCTGAAGTTATCTCCAATAAACAAAACTATCATTACCGTTATATTCTGAGTATATCTAAATTATTTAATATTCCAATTAGTTTTGTAAAGCACAATTGATATAAAGACGCCGACAATTAATTGTGGACCACTTTCATTAAACTTGTGGGTAGGTCATGTTCCTGGAATAGCCGTTTGAGAACGGCTGCAAAACTGTTTCAGAACGGCCTTCACTCACGCCTTAATAGCCTCAATTACGCCTTAATGCGGGCTCTAGATAGTACAGTTGAACATCTCACTTTGACAGACAAGTAAGTGTTAGTAGTCTGTTCTTCTTTAATTAATGGATTCGCCGTTTCATTTCATAATTTTACTTGATGCCTAACCCAATTTACTTAAACTGGCGTAAGACCAACCCAGGTATGAAATACAGGGTGTATATTATGTCTGGAAACACCTAAATATATTCTTTATTCATCGAAATATAAATTCTAAACTATTTAAAAATCGTGATAGGAATTGGGCACCTACTTATTGGATCAATGTTTAGTCATGTAATACTAAAGAGGAACGTCCTGTCGAGGGTATTGTCAATATTCTTTAAGGAAGTCTATACCTTGTGATACATCACTTTAAAGGGTATAGTAAACTGAATTGAATGTCACAAACTGAATCTCTAAGGAATAACTTTATCACAAAACAGATTACTTTGAGTATTGGACATTTGTGAGTATAAACAATTTGATTTTAACTTGGTTCTCACCACAGTAATGTTTTACAGTAAATTTCCTAAAATGTTTTAAAAGTTTTAATTGATATAAAACTAAATTTTAATTTTTATCTGGTTTCAAATACAATATTGATATAATTTTATTAATTTCTCATAAAAATTTATTTATGATGTTAGAAAAGGCTTAACACTAACCTTTTAGCAACATTTAGTGTAAAATTAAATGTTTGAACTGTCTCCTTCTTCAATTCGATAGTGACGTTAAAATGAAATTGTTTAGCATAACCAATTTTCAATATTCAAAGTGCTCTATTTTACGATAGAGTGAATCCTTAGAGATGCAATTTGTGGCATTCAATTCAGTTTATTGTACCCTATAAAGTTATGTATCACAAGGTATAGGCCCATAAAGAATATTGTCGGTACCCTCGACAGGACGTCCCCCGTTAGTGTGAAATGACTAAACAATGTTCCAAAAAGTAGGTGCCAAAGAGATTTTAAGGTTGTACAAGTTTCTAATTTATATTTCGATTAATAAAGAAAATTTTTCTATGTTTCCAGACATAATAGACGCCCTGAATAGTAAATATACTTTTGAGAAACAATTAAAATTGTTTAAGATCGGAAATATTTAAGATCGGCTTATAGAAATAAAAAGCTATAAAATAGTAATTTAGCGGAAGGAAAGCTGGAAAACCCCCGGTTACATTGATTTAATTACGATAAATATCCCAAATATCTGTGGTAGGGGAAATCTTAAATAATATTGCATTTATTAAACAAACAAATTACAATCTTCACATCCTAAAACTTTATAATCCTATTGTATTTTCTAATCTTCAATTTTACTTGTCTAAAAATATTGTTATTTTATTTATTTATTTATTTTTTTACTTAGTATGGATTGTATTAACTTGCCGTGACCACTTCCTTACTAAAATATAAATTCCTTTCTAGTAAATTATACATTTTTAGTTAGATTCGTTTATAATGAGTGGGTGTTTCACAATAATTTTCTTTTACTTAGTCAGAAACGAGTTGACAGATTAGGTTTGGACTGTATTTGTTTTACTATTAATAACTTATTAATAATATTTGGATATTTTCCGTTAATTCACTACCACAACCATGTAACTTAGGTTAACCTAATGTAATCAAACCAAACTTAACATAGCCTAACCAAACCAACACAACCTAACCGAACCTTACATAACACAACTAAACCTAACATAACCTAAACAAACCTTACCATACCTAACACAACCTAGCCAAACTAAACATAACATAACCTAACCAAACCTAACACAACCTAGCCAAACCAAACAAAACATAACCTAAACAAACCTGACAACTAAACCAAACCTAACAAAACCTGACATAACCTAAACAAACAACCAAACCAAAATAACCTAACCCAACCTGACATAACCTAAACAAACCTAACAAAACCTAACACAGCCTAGCCAAACCAAACATAACATAACCTAACCAAACCTGAAATAACACAACTAAACCTAATATAACCTAAACAAAACTAATATAACCTAACTTAACCGAACTTGACATAGCACAACTAAACCTAACATAACCAAACCAAAGTAATTGTAGTGAACTAACGAAAAGGTCCTAATATTTTAAAGACATTTTAATTCTCACATCAAAAACGTAGACTTCTTTATTTATTTCAAAAACAATAGAGAACGTTATCGTTATTTTAATAAAACGATAAAATTCTTAAGATAGTAAAGTACATATATAGTATCATTATAGTTAAGTGCCAAATGGTTACTACAGTAAGCTAGCTATATACATCCAAACAGCAGAGTGATCCCAATGTTGTAACTGGGAGATGTGTGAGTCGGAGAGGTTTTAACACGCAATTAGAGATAAGCGACGGTTGAGGACGGCCCATTGGCTTGCCAGTATGGGTCAAATACAGCAATCAAACCACCATTTGTTACCCTCACAGCTAATGGGCCAGTAAACTATTACTGATTAGCCTCAGTAATACCATATTGTTACAAAATACGAAGAATAATTTTTAGTTTTTCTAAACAGGCAATATGGGAAATAATGGCTTTTCCATTTTAGAGCATTATTTTGAACTTAATAAATGATTCCAAAGAATTTGCACAAACTTCCCCCCATATTTAACACTACAAAATCAAAACTTTGAAAATTACCAGTTTTGAAGGATTCCCAAATATGTTTTTTGCTATAACTAAAAAACTAGTCAAGTTAGAAGCCTGCAGTTTTTACTGAAATATTTTACATTTTAATTTACACCTTTCCTAAAAATTTAATCGTTAGAGCCGATTTTGAGAATTTTTAAATGTTTTCGCCAGTAAAAATAAAGAAAACAAAAATTTTTTTTAATTGAAAAAATAGTCTGGAAATATTAGCTAAATTTCATACCATATTTAATAAAAATTGATCCATCCATTTGGTATCCAGTGAATTACACATACACACAGACAGACACACATACGAACAGACATAAAAAAATGTTTTCGAAAAGCCCAGTTTTTTTGTTGCAAGGGATCCTAAAATGGATTTTTATACCAACTTCTAAATAGGTTTTTTTGGACAATCACAATACTTTCACTATGCTAATGCATATTGGAGAAAGTACAAAATAGTTCTAAAAAGATTACAACCATTGTGTTACATGTACATGAAAGACATCTAGGCCTACAATATTTTTTATACAGACAAAGTTTATTTTTATTTATTGCAAATTTAGTATTCCTATTGGGGAACGGGGAATCATGTTTGGCTTATGTTGGCGAGGCAAACGTGGAGGCCTCAGGTTAAATATAGTCACGGTAAAAAATGAGACAGAGGTCGCATCCAATAATGAACTGCATGTATGTAAAGTTAGTGTTTCGAGTAGTTGATTCTACCAGCAAGAATATTATCCCTTCCCTTATTCCCTCGATTCTTCAATGATAAACGTAGTAATTATTAGTACATATGTATACAGTAAATATGTACATAAGTTGTAATATACTTATAAATGCCACTGAGGCGTTCGCTGCGATCTCTGTTTTTTTTTCTCTGTGATATTGCTCAACATGTCTCTAAGATAAGATGTAAATTTAAGGAATGAAAGAATCAAGGATATACTCCCGTTCACTAAGTGGCTCTGTTTGTTGGTATTATTAGTAAATAGCACTTTATAAAAATCAGTCAATCTTAGTTAGTAACAAAGATTGACTCACTCAATCACTCATGACACTCATATTCGTCAATATCTTGACAATCGATGCCGTAAATGAAAATAAATATATAGATCGCTCATTGTAATTAACTTTACTATTCATAATAGTATCAATAGATCTAACAAATATGATTTTATCGCTCAAGTTAAATGTGAATCGTGTAATTTGAAGTGTACTACCCAAATAGAAAACATTTATGAGGAAAAGGTTAACTTTTACTACGACAACCTTTTCATGTATCCTTAATATCAATAACCATTCTTAAATAATTAAAATATCTGAAAACAGATTCAATAATTCAAATGTAAGCCTTAGACAGACCAACATTTTAGAAGTTTCTTATACGCCGTAAATTTTTTTCTATTTTATGAATCTGATTTACAAAGTACATACACTTACAACTGTCTAAACTTAATATTATTCTCAGTTTTGAGACGCCGACACAACTTTGTGCGTACTTTAAAGGCGAATTTGAACGATCATATGAGTTTGTACGGCCTGTGTAGTCTGGTTACTAACTGAGTTCGACCTATGTTCAGAAAAAAACCTTTAATTAATAGATAAATAGACAATGCAACTGGGGGCCTGTATCTTTACGTGGAATCCGAACCCAGTAGTGGCCTGACATTCTGCTAATTGACAAGCCTGATACAAAGTTTCCCTATACAAAATCCGGAACCTGACTACAACCCAACATGGACAGTACAGACTTTACTTATAGAGTGCACGCCAATAGCAACCATTGTGCGGGCGCTATGACTGTATTAAGAGGACCTAGTGTTGGACCTACAATCTCCACATCACCTTGTCCCCAAGTGGCTGGGTTACAGCACTACACCACTAGTGCTGACATTTATTTTAGGGTGGCCTACAACACACAATTACGTTTCTTACATAACTTACATATCCATATGCTGAAGTTTATCAGCTGCTCCAGATTAATGTTGTCCGCACTCTGAAGGACACGCCGGTCACAGTTACTCCAGTAACCTAAAGAATGTTTTTGGGTTGAATACTGAATTTGCCAGCTGGTTGTTAGCGCTAACGAACCCAGGTCTGTTTGCTCCATTTTATAAAGATGAATATTTCATTTAGTACAACGCCATGCACCGCTATTTACATAATTTGAACTAGTTGTGAACCTCTGTTCTTATTATAATTTCTGTTGCTTTAATCAACGTTTTCACAGTACTTTTAAACTTTAAACCTTAATGCAGTTTTCATCTTTTCCAATTATAGTATGCTAATTAGGTTTTTTTCTTTTAATTAGGTTAATACACTTTTTTTAAATATGAATATATTGATTTAATATTTATTTTTAACCATACAATTGAGAATATCATAGAGATGGTCATATAACAAAAATTAATTACTTCGTACAGTTTTATTTATTTTATTTTTTTATTTTATTTTTAGGAGTTATAATTTTAAGATAAGATAAATAAGAGCTGGAGAGAGAGTGGATGCTGGATTTAGTTCTTTAACAAATAGAAAAAGATTGCACATTAAAAAAAGTTATTGTTATTATTTTTCACGTTAGGGCCTAATCGGGCCACGCTAACAACAGTTAATACTCTCAACGATTAATTAACTTTACTACGGGCCCAAAAATTTATTCGTCCTTTAGGAATGAGCTCTCTTTCTTTCATCAGACCAGGTTTTTCCAGTTTTGACCACATCATTCTCTTTTCAACTTTCTATTAAAAATATTTTGCTTAATTTTTTTCATTTGGTTTTATATCTTAGTTTATTTCACAAATGGATTTAATTGTTTTTGCCTTTCGTCCATTTTCATGAAATTTTAAGATATTTTCATAACCTATAGGGTTCTTTTCTCTTGATATGACTATATACTTTGAGTCTTCAGTTTATCATGTCAGAAATTATCTAAATATAAACAAAAAATGTATTAATAGCACATGCATATACGACCATCTGAAGTTCGCTGGGTGGCCCTTTTCAAAATAAGTGTTGATAATTTGAATGAAACTGAGTATTGCTAGAATATGAGGTGAAAAACATCTAAGTTACTGGAAAATCTAACTTTTGTTCTTGACATTTTTATTTCAAAAATTTATAAAACTAATAGAAAATGTTCCTATCAACCACATATTAAAACATAAATACAATAAATTAGTATATATTTTTTAGTAATAAAACCGTAAATTTGATGAACAGTGAAAATTATTTCAAATGCCGGTACTTATTTTGATCCAGCTACGATAAGAATATTTAAAATCATATAAAAACACATGTTTTAACGTAAAATTAAACGAGAAAAACAGTGATGTAATTGGAGTTTTCATAGACCTCTTAGTTTGTTAGTAAACAACGTTCAAACTATGGTGCACATAATTTCTGCGCCGACATAATTATAACTCAGTGAATGGCTTATTATTAAAAGTAATTGTTCGAATTCTTCCATTTAGTTAATAGGCAATAAGACTGTTAATATAGAATAACAACCCTAATGTTGAGGGGTTCCTTAATAGGCAATTAGGCCTAAGCGGTGGTTCCCCATAGACTTGCCAAAGTGAGTATAGGGACTGCAATCAAACCAGTAGTCACTCCCTCTACCACTATTGTTTCATCACATTCTGAGTGGGTCGATGTTGTCATGTTTTGAATATTACAACAAAACTTAACTTAAAATAATGTTTTTTTTTTATTAGACATTCATTCTCCTTCGGTGATATAGAAAAAACGTTCAAGTGTAAAATATTCCCTTTAACATCCCTGGTAAACTCTTTTTACGTTCTGCCATGTGCGTTAGATCGTCGAAAAATGTTTTTTACTATTTAGTCTAGAAATCCATTTTAGGGACCCCTGAACCTAAAAAGTTTTTTTTTTCTCTTTTTTTTAAGATTTTGGTGCCTGTCCATATGTGTGTCTGTCTGTGTGTATGTACACTTCACTGGAGACCAAACGGATGGATCTATTTTTATGAAATTCGGTAAATATGTGTATTTAGCCAATATCTCTGGACCATTTTTTCACATTTTTGAAATGTTAGTTGTTTTTTATTTGTATTGGCAAAACACATACAAATATGTAATTTTCTCAAAAAATACTTTAACGATTTTGATAAAATTTTCAGGGAATATGTAAATTACAATTTAAAATAATTTATTGGAAACCGCATGTCCCTAACTTTAAAAGTTTTTTAGATAATAAGATGTTTTATACGGGCAAAAACCTTGAAAATGCAAATTCTGCAAGCTTTATTCGAACGATTTTGATGAAATGTTCAGTAAAGATTAAAAATCCAATTTACAATTAAAAATATTTGTTATGTGTTTTATTTTATTTATTAGTTACCACCCAACTAATTTGAGGCTGGAGTTCGAAAGCCGGAAGCCACATTTCAAGATGTTGAAGGTTGTTTACAAAAGATCTGGCTATGTGATTAATTGAACAGCTGTTTTTGAAAGTTTGTTGCTGTCCAACCTTTTATTTAAATAAAATAAGTGTTAAGTCTGTACATTCCTTAAAAATGTAATTAATTCAGCATGTTTTTTTAGTAAACAATCTGACACAACAAATATAAAGGAAGAAAATGTGTGCCAGTTATAAGTTACCTGGTACTTTTTATTTGTATTATTAATGGATAAAACATGATATACAACGATTTCAAAATCAGAAAATATTTATTTGTATTATTATTTTTTTAATTATTTCTTACGCTACTAAAAAGTACATAATCTATACCTATAAAAGGCAAAACCCTCACTGACTGACTGACTCACTCACTCATCACTAATTTTCCAACTTCCCATGTAGGTAGAAAGCTGAAATTTTGTATACTGTGTCTTTAGGTCTTAAATAGGACAACTAAAGTTTTTTCATCTTGATAAAGTACTCCTAAGGGGTAGAACCACCCCTTAAAGATTGTTCCATAAGGATAACATTGGGTTGATTTTAGTAAATTAATAACAGCTGTTTTGTAAATAAATAAACATGTCTATTTTGAATGTTTGATATTGAAGCATTTTTATTATTTTACTATGACTTTAACATTCAGCTGTTAAAAAGATTAATTAAATGAACATGCTTGAAAAAATCTAAATGGGTGACAAAGCAATTAGTGTGAGTGAGATACTGTGACTAAATTTAATATTGTAATTTTACTTTATATAGTTAATCTACTATTATTTGTATTGAATAGTTACATACCGAAGTCAAAGACCGAGGTGTATAAGGGGCAGTGAACGTCGGGGTTGGCACGCGAAGCGTGCAGGGGTGTCTCCTAGTGGGTGTATAAAATAGTGAAACAACGAATTAATAAAAAAATGTCTGTCCTTTAGTAAAATGATTAAATATGTAGTAATGATAATATTTAGTAAAATTATATATAATATATATGTACGTATTAATATAAATCCAGTTCAAGTTAGTTTAATTATGAGTATAACTGTAAAAAAGTGTAATTTTTAGATATGCTATAAATTAGCATATTGTGTACAATTATGTTTGCACACAGCCAACCTCTACAATGTCACACAGCTGTACATTACTACCTACAACTGTACACGTTCCAGTCCGATCACTATCTCAGCTATAAATTAGCATATTGTGTACAGTTATGTTTGCACACAGCCAACCTCTACAATGTCACACAGCTATATCCAGACTGTTACATTACTACCTACAACTGTACACGTTCCAGTCCGACCACTATCTCAGCTATAAATTAGCATATTGTGTACAATTATGTTTGCACACAGCCAACCTCTACAATGTCACACAGCTGTATCTAGACAGTTACATTACTACCTACAACTGTACACGTTCAAGTCCAAACACTATCTCAGCTATAAATTAGCATATTGTGTACTATTATGTTTGCACACAGCCAACCTCTACATTGTCGGACAGCTATACCCAGACTGTTACATTACTACCAACAACTTTACACGTTCCAGTCCGACCACTATATCAGCTATAAATTAGCATATTGTGTACAATTATGTTTGCACACAGCCAACCACTACAATGTCACACAGCTATATCTAGACTGTTACATTACTACCTACAACTGTACACGTTCAAGTCCGACCACTATCTCAGCTATAAATTAGCATATTGTGTACAATTATGTTTGCACACAGCCAACCTCTACAATGTCACACAGCTACATCTAGACTGTTAAATTACTACCTACAACTGTACACGTTCAAGTCCGACCACTATCTCAGCTATAAATTAGCATATTGTGTACAATTATGTTTGCACACAGCCAACCTCTACAATGTCACACAGCTATATCTAGACTGTTACATTACTACCTACAACTTTACACGTTCAAGTCCGACCACTATCTCAGCTATAAATTAGCATATTGTGTACAATTATGTTTGCACACAACTAACCTCTACAATGTCACACAGCTATACCCAGACTGTTACAGTACTACCAACAACTGTACAAGTTCCAGTCCGACCACTATCTCAGCTATAAATTAGCATATTGTGTACAATTATGTTTGCACACAGCCAACTTCTACATTGTCAGACAGCTATACCCAGACTGTTACATTACTACCAACATCTGTACACGTTCCAGTCCGACCACTATCTCAGCTATAAATTAGCATATTGTGTACAATTATGTTTGCACACAGCCAACCTCTACATTGTAAGACATCTATACCCAGACTGTTATATTACTACCAACAACTGTACACATTCCAGTCCGACCACTATCTCAGCTATAAATTAGCATATTGTGTACAATTATGTTTGCACACAGCTAACCTCTACATTGTCAGACACCTATACCCAGACTGTTAATTTACTACCAACATCTGTACACGTTCCAGTCCGACCACTATCTGAGCTATAAATTAGCATATTGTGTACAATTATGTTTGCACACAGCCAACCTCTACATTGTAAGACACCTATAACCAGACTGTTACATTACTACCAACAACTGGACACGTTCCAGTCCGACCACTATCTCAGCTATAAATTAGGATATTGTGTACAATTATGTTTGCACACAGCCAACCTCTACAATGTCACACAGCTATATCTAGACTGTTACATTACTACCTACAACTGTACACGTTCAAGTCCGACCACTATCTCAGCTATAAATTAGCATATTGTGTACAATTATGTTTGCACACAGCCAACCTCTACAATGTCACACAGCTATATCTAGACTGTTACATTACTACCTACAACTGTACACGTTCAAGTCCGACCACTATCTCAGCTATAAATTAGCATATTGTGTACAATTATGTTTGCACACAGCCAACCTCTACAATGTCACACAGCTATATCTAGACTGTTACATTACTACCTACAACTGTACACGTTCAAGTCCGACCACTATCTCAGCTATAAATTAGCATATTGTGTACAATTATGTTTGCACACAGCCAACCTCCACATTGTCAGACAGCTATACACAGACTGTTACAGTACTACCAACAACTGTACACGTTCCAGTCCGAACACTATCTCAGCTATAAATTAGCATATTGTGTACAATTATGTTTACACACAGCCAACCTCTTCATTGTCAAACACCTATACCCAGACTGTTACATTACTACCAACATCTGTACACGTTCCAGTCCGACCACTATCTCAGCTATAATTTAGCATATTGTGTACAATTATGTTTGCACACAGCCAACCCCTACATTGTCAGACACCTATACCCAGACTGTTACATTACTACCAACATCTGTACACGTTCCAGTCCGACCACTATCTCAGCTATAATTTAGCATATTGTGTACAATTATGTTTGCACACAGCCAACCTATACAATGTCAGACAGCTATACCCAGACTGTTACATTACTACCTACAACTGTACACGTTCCAGTCCGACCACTATCTCAGCTATAAATTAGCATTTTATGTACAATTATGTTTGCACACAGCCAACCTCTACAATGTCAGACTTCTATACCCTGACTGTTACATTACTACCAACAACTGGACACGTTCCAGTCCGACCACTAGCTCAGCTATAAATTAGCATATTATGTACAATTATGTTTGCACACAGCTAACCTCTACAATGTCACACAGCTATACCCAGAATGTTACATTACTACCTACAACTGTACACGTTCCAGTCCGACCACTATCTCAGCTATAAATTAGCATATTGTGTACTATTATGTTTGCACACAGCCAACCTCTACATTGTCGGACAGCTATACCCAGACTGTTACATTACTACCAACAACTTTACACGTTCCAGTCCGACCACTATATCAGCTATAAATTAGCATATTATGTACAATTATGTTTGCACACAGCCAACCTCTACTATGTCACACAGCTATACCCAGACTGTTACATTACTACCAACAACTGTACACGTCCAGTCCGACCACTATCTCAGCTATAAATTAGCATATTGTGTACAATTATTTTTATACACAGCCAACCTCTTCAATGTCAGACAGCTATACCCAGACTGTTACATTACTACCTACAACTGTACACGTTCCCGTCCGACCACTATCTCAGCTATAAATTAGCATATTGTGTACAATTATGTTTGCACACAGCCAACCTCTACATTGTCAGACACCTATACCCAGACTGTTACATTACTACCAACAACTGTACACGTTCCAGTCCGACTACTATCTCAGCTATAAATTAGCTATAAATTAGCATGTACAATTATGTTTGCACACAGCCAACCTCTACAATGTCAGACATCTATACCCAGACTGTTACATTACTACCAACAACTGTACACGTTCCAGTCCGACCACTATCACAGCTATAAATTAGCATATTATGTACAATTATGTTTGCACACAGCTAACCTCTACAATGTGAGACAGCTATACCCAAACTGTTACATTACTACCTACAACTGTACACGTTCCAGTCCGACCACTATCTCAGCTATAAACTAGCATATTGTGTACAATTATGTTTGCACACAGCCAACCTCTACATTGTCAGACAACTATACCCAGACTGTTACATTACTACCAACAACTTTACACGTTCAAGTCCGACCACTATCTCAGCTATAAATTAGCATATTACGTACAATTATGTTTGCACACAGCCAACCTCTACAATGTCACACAGCTATACCCAGACTGTTACATTACTACCAACAACTGTACACGTTCCAGTCCGACCACTATCTCAGCTATAAATTAGCATATTGTGTACAACTATGTTTGTACACAGCCAACCTCTACAATGTCAGACAGCTATACCCAGACTGTTGCATTACTACCTACAACTGTACACGTTCCAGTCCGACCATTATCTCAGCTATAAATTAGCATATTGTGTACAATTATGTTTGCACACAGCCAACCTCTACAATGTCAGACACCTATACCCAGACTGTTACATTACTACCTACAACTGTACATGTTCAAGTCCGACCACTATCTCCACTATAAATTAGCATATTGTGAACAATTATATTCGCATTCAACCAACTTCTGCATTGTCAGACCACTCTACGTAGTATCTTACACTACTAATAACAACTGTACTTGTTCCAGTCAGACCAATATCTCCGCTATAAATTAGCATATTGTGCACAAGTATGTCTGCACTCAACCAACTTCTACATTGTAAGACCGATACCACTAATCCAGTGTGACTGTCACCGTAGGCAGTGATGTTGTGTAAATAGCTCTGACTTGAGACCACCAAGCTGGTGGAACTGTGACTGTAAGCGGTGATGTTGTGGGCAATGTATATAACTTTGTCTCGAGACTACTAAGCTGGTATGGCTGTGACTGTAGGCAGTGATATTTTATGCTTGACTATGTCTAGAGACCACCAAGTCTACAGTCACAGCCATACCGTCTTAGTAGTCTCGAGACATAGTTATATACATTGCCCACGACATCAGTGCATACAGTCCAATTAACCCGGCTTGGTGGTCTCGAGACATAGTCAAGCACAAAACATCACTGCCTACAGTCAGAGCCATACCATCTTAGTGGTCTCGAGACATAGTTATATACATTGCCCACGACATCACCGGGTAAATTGGACTGTATGCACTGATGTCGTGGGCATTGTATATAACTATGTCTCGAGACCACTAAGACGGTATGGCTGTGACTGTAGACTTGGTGGTCTCGAGACATAGTCAAGCACAAATCATCACTGCCTACAGTTACAGCCATACCGTCTTAGTAGTCTCGAGACATAGTTATATACATTCCCTACGACATCATTGCATACAGTTCAATTTACCCGGTAATGTCGTAGGCAATGTATATAACTATGTCTCGAGACTACTAAGATGGTATGGCTGTGACTGTAGGCAGTGATGTTTTGTACTTGACTATGTCTCGAGACCACCAAGCCAGTGTGATTGTAGGCAGATTGGTCATGTAAATTACTATGTCTCGATGCCACCAATCCGGTGGGACTGTCACTGTTGGCAGTGATGTCGTGTACTTTAATATCTCTCAAGACCACCAAACCAGTGTGACTGTAGGCAGTGATGTCGTGTACATGACTATGTCTCGAGACCACCAAGCCAGTGGGACTGTCACTGTAGGCAGTGATGTGTACATGACTATGTCTCGAGACCACCAAGCCACGCCACCTGAGGTATTAGTTACATCAGTAGTATAGTGACATAAGAGATTGTTTACAGGTGAAAGTCGACTAGTTTATGTAATAACAGATTTAAATATTTTTAATGCTTTCTTGAACGTATCGAACGTTGACGAAAAAACTTATATAATTCTATAATACCTATTTGTTTTTACTGTGAAATTGTAATACAGTACCTTAATATTTTACTTGCTTAAGTGTCCTAAAACGATGAGTTATAGTGTTGTTTCTATATTTTATGTTTACAATTTAATATGAAAAAATCTTTTTTAAATCACTCAAATACACCTTACTATGGAAATTTTAAAAAATTAGATTTAAAAATTTGTACTGTATATTTAACTAATAACATACACCAAACCGATTGTTTGCTATCGTTTATTTTACACGTGGATTGTTTGTAGTTGATTTATTAGTTTGTAATCCTTTAAACTTATAATTTATCAACATTCGTTCCGTGTATAACCTTTAAATGTATTCTTGGCTGAAAGAGTGACGAGTCTCGTGTCTTAGCCTTATATCACTACTTTACAGACGGTGTTTTATATATATATATATATTGTTATTTATTGTTTTAGTAATATTGAGATATTTTAAATAGTTTTAAATTAAAAATATCTTAGGAGTTATATATAACGTATAGTTTGTTGTTAGCTACCATTTACTAATTTAAAAAAGCTGCTATGTTTATTTGGATCAACGTCCAAAAGTCATGTTAGCACTGTTATGCCATTAATAAGAATAAAAAATGTAAAGTGATATCCTGTTACAAAGCTAAATCCACTAGACATTTAAGTCTTGCCTCACTGATTTTGTTTATGCTGGTTAATCCATCAGTAAAAGAGTTCAGGGTCACTCTGTAACTATGTAATCCATTGTTTGGATAGACTCCCAGCACATATGCCCAATTCATTTCGGAACCGATTCAATAATGTCCACTCCCTACGAGAGAGATTCATCCCACCTACAGTTATTGACGGATCGTTAATAAGGAACTTATTTCGTCCATACAAACTGTTCCATGTTGCCGCCCAGTTAGTATTGGGCGACAAATTTTATCTGCTGGAGAGTGATGTTGTTCGCGTCTAAAACAAATCTGTATAGGTGTACGTACTCCCTGGTAGGTTCTAAACGAGTAAGAAATCCGGTAGCTGGACTGTCATGATTTTGTGATCTCCCAGCTATAGCAGCTACCTACAAAAATCTTCGGAGGTGTTATTGTTGTTCAACCCTATTAATTTTGAATCTTAGGCATTTCTACGAACATATATAGTTCAACGTTCAAAATTGGAGAGGAAAATAAACTGTTTATATTTACCGTTTAACACTAAGTAACTATATTCATATTTTTATGGATTTCTTGACGCAATAACGATTGCTGTTTTATACGACGAATATTCAAAAAGAATAATTTGGACAGTATTTACAACATTTAATTTGAGACGGAACTATATTCAATAGAAGAATTTACAGAAAAAATACAAGAATACATTTAATATTTCCCTAATTAAATGCCTAATATCTGAAACCTTCAAGAAGAATCAATTTACAGAAAATGATAAAAATATATTTATTTAGAAAAAGATAATTGGAACTGTAAATCTACCTTATACTATAGAAACTGTACAGTTCATTAGATGTATACGAATTTTTTTCTGCAATTTATTTGTACAAAGATAATAAAATTATATTCATTTATTTAAGAAAATATAATCTTACATACGGTAGAAGTACCCTTTTGCTAGTGTCCAATTATTTTAATTGAGTTAACTTATAATTTTAAAATATTTTTCCATAAGTTATAATTAACAGATTTTATTTTCCAAAAATTTATAATCCAGTGTTTACAAAATTTAAACCCACAAGTGTATAAATTTTAACCCCTCCCATAGAAATTTTTACATTATTTCATTGAAAAAAATTGACAAACTTATTTGACTTAGGGCCTACATATTTCATTTGGATTTTAAACATCAACTATTAATTAATATCCATAAAAATGTAATATCCATACACCAAGTATAATGTTGAAGTGAAGAAAATATGGACTCACTATCGGTAATGTGCGAGGAAAAGCTTTAAATATATGTACATTTTATTTTAATTTTTAGGTTTTACTATCAAAATTGTTTTGTTGGTAAAATATTTGGCATGTTTTGAAGTGCGTAGTACGTCATGGTCTATAAACACCCAATATTGAGTCACTGTCAGTTTTGAAACGACTGTGCGGTTATTTCTTATGGCTGAGTCACGCATGTATTTTATGGCTCTTTATGTTTCATCGCATTTTGCAAGATATCCCACAACGTTCAGGGCGCCTTAGATCTGGAAAACCACCTTTCCGACTAGCTTCCCAGTTAATCTCAAACGAATATTAGCCAAAATCCAACTGACCGTTAACTTGGGATATGTTTGACGGTCAAAACAAGTTTCTAGCATCGGACCCTATGGCCGTCATCGGTGGAATGAACCTTCCTCGTAAGGAATGGTTGAGTCGTTTTCGCGCAGGTGTGGGAAGATGCAACTACTGGAAATTTAAGTGGGGAATGGCAAATGATCAGTCATGTAATTTAAGTGGGGAATGGCAAATGATCAGTCATGTCATTACGGATTCCAAGTTCAAACTATAGATTACATAGTTAATGACTGTCCATTTCGTTCTTTTCAGGGGGTTGGCTGATCTTCATTCAACTGGAGAAGCAGGTGTTGAATGGTTACAAAACCTGGATTTGGACCTGTGACTGGAGAACGAAACTTAAGACACATAAACATTAAGACCCAAGTACTAAGTAAGAGTAACTAAGATTTAATTTCATTTAGAAATTGTTAATTGTATATTTTTAAATGTATATCAGCATGGTGACTGTCTTTCAAAGTCCTTCATACTTTATCACAGGGAACCTTTAAATAAATTTAAATAATATGTTTTATAATTAAGATGTATAAAATTAATGTCATTTTTTGTAAAATATGTTTAGAAACGTAATTGTTTGCCACCAGACTAACTTCCGTTCGTAACATATGATAAACGGATCTAATGGTGTAGTGCTGTACTTGAGGACAAAGTGCAGTGAAGATTGTATATGATAGGTCCTATGCTCGGTTCTCTTAATACCGACATGGTGTCTACTCAATGGTTTCCATCGACGAGGATACTACTAGTGTCTGGGGTGTCCATGTTGAGTGGTGGTTAGGGTCTGGATGTTGTGGAGGGTTGATAACGGTGAATCAGGCTTGTCAGCTGAACATCAGTCGAATACTACGTGGTTCGTATTCCACGTAACGCTGTAGATTCCATAGTTTCCCTACGTGTTACTCTATTAATAAATGTATCTTTCTGAGTAACAGTTGACCTTGGTTAGTAATAATTTCTACACTAATTCACCCCTCATATTCTCTCATATCTCTACGATTGGCGTCTTAATAATGAATAGTAATAATAAATATGCAGTTTAGTCTAATTACTTACAAAAAAGTACCAAGTAGTTTTGTCAGGTAAATTAAGTCCCATGAAAGAATCTTTAAAGCAACGAAATGCTTAATATTGTTTTATTCCTAACTTCGTCCTGTAAATACTAGCTTCAAATCACAAAAAAAAAAAAAAAATAGTTTAACGTAAATTGACGTTATTCTCATGAACCTATGCTCACCAAAATCACCATGAGACACAAAACTACTCATTTAAACACACTCTTTCTAATGATACCAAATTTACATGTTTACTACTAACACTTTTTTAGAAAAATGTACCTAAATGAGCGGAAATTAACATTCTATACTTATATATCCAAGCATTCATTTATTTGTAGAGCTGTTTATTGACTTAGACAAGGGGGTGTACAACAAAATTGGGTTCAAGAGATACAATTACTTCAGTATTCTATGTTACCTCTTCAGCCGAGAATCGCGGATTGCATTCCAAAAGGTATTTATATTTAGTCATTACAGTATAAAGTTTAAGTAAAAGAATGAGTAATTTCATGAGACGGTGTAAATTCGTTACACTCTTGAACCGGTTGAATTTACTTTTGCAACTCCTCCCATAGTTGAAGATTTTTGAGGTAGGTTGATTGGGCTGGAAGGTTAACTGATGTAGCAATTTTCATTTTGGGGCATATTTTAAGCCACACTTGAATTTATTTAAGGATGAAAAATGTTATCTCATTATTAAAAGCTTAACAAACAATCAGAAGGCTAAAAAGCAGTTATTGGAGAATCTTAACAATGCGAGAGGTATCTGTGTTTTCATTGAACTTTATTTATTCGTTAGTGAACAAAAGGGAATCGGAAAAACTTTTAATCGAATGGCCAACCTCTAGACACATCCAGCGATGGCTTTTCTATTGAACAGATGAAAATTTAATTTTATCATTTACCTTCCCAAGACGTTTTAGTGAAATTTATTTAACACAACATCAGATAGGCTTACACATAATTTTGTTTTTTCTTAACTCTTAACACAAATTAATTATTATTTAACACAGTCCAAATATTTAAAAAATCACATTCAATGTAATAAATTGAATAATAACTACAATTTACCCTTTATAATAATTTTTTTTATATAGTAATACATGACCGCTTTCAGCTCTTATTATAAAAAATGGATAAAAGGGTACTTAATTATAGTTATTATTCAATGTATTACACTAGTAGCTTTTACTTTGTGAACTAAATTATACATTTTCAATACGCAGTATATCTTCATTACAACAGTTTAAATTTAGTATATGTTTTACATAATTAATTAAATGTCTATGTTTCACTTTAATAATTCTGGAAAATGTTTATACTTATAAAATCTCTACTTACACTAACCCACTCTCCCACTACTAGACGTAGCATTTCAGTGACCCACCCACTCACCCCTACACGTACCATGGCAGTGATCTACCCACCCACCCCTACACGTACCGTGTCAGTGACCCATCCGTTCACCCCTACGTGTACTGTGGTATTTACCCACCACACCCACCCACCCATACACGTTCAGTGGCATTGACCCATATACGTACAGTGGTACTGACCCACCCATACACGTACAGTGGTATTGACCCACCCACCCATACATGTACAGTGGTACTGACCCACCCAAACACGTACAGTGGTATTGACCCACACACCCATACATGTACAGTGGTACTGACCCACCCATACATGTACAGTGGTACTGACCCACCCATACACGTTCAGTGGTAAACGTTCATACGTTTACTATGGTATTGACCCACCCACCTCCAAACACACGTACAGTGGTATTGACCCACCTACCCGCCTATACACCTACAGAAGTATTTATTAATACACCGTCAGATAAGATGAGTTTCAAAAGAGAGACAGTTTGATGGCAAGCGAGATTTCTCGACCAAGAGATGTCAGAAACTAAAATTGATTTAATTTAGTACTTCTTGTATTGTCTGTTTCTTTTTAAGGTCTTGTTTTAGATTATTAGAATAAGTTACCTGTAGGAAATCGACAGCCCTATTAGTAATCATGCAATTTACCGGTCCAAAACAGCACGTTCTAATTCAATTGTACGCTTTGTGTTTATCATTATAATGAGTTACAACCAACATTTTATGATTATTAAAGGTTCATTCTGGTGGACCATAAGTTGATAGTATGAGTTTTTAATGTAAAATCAACAAGAACTACATTTAAAGTTTCACAAATTTAACTGTAGGAACGTTATAATAATACTAAATGTTTAACAAAAACCAAATACCGGTAAACTGCAACAGATATTTCCCTACATAATGACACTTCAAGTGTTACGGATCGAATATTTGAAGTGGAAATCCATGTTTTAGTATTTTTCGTGGAACGAAAAGGCTCCGTTAAAATCAGCTTTTCATCAAACCATTTTTTGCTTCAAATATATTTTTACCAAGTGATAATGACTTTAGTTGGTTATGAACTGGATTACGTTTGTCACTTTTAATTACTTTCTAGCTAAGCACACAAAAAAGTAGGAATATTTACAACCAGTATCTAAAGTTAGCACCTGACTAATGTTTTTTCCTCACTATTTTTATTCTATCCTAACCATAAATTATAAAAAGAACGTTGTACGTAAATATCTTAATGTGACGCTTGGTTGGTAAACAGCTGACACAAATATTGGTTTTATACGTGCAAAAACAATGGAAAATAACTCAGATTAAACTGATGTGATGACTAGCTAATTTATTGCCGAGGAATACATAATTAATTACTCGAGATCAGAGAGTCGTCACGTCAACGGGCTTGAAAAACTATAACAATGGCCAAACTATTTAAGATTGCATAACTTTGCCTGTCATTATTTCTGAATGGCGATGGATGATGGTCATAAATTACTACCAATCACCTAGTGAATTAGGTCAATAAACCACATCGTTTCTTTCATGGATCATTCATAGTCAACAGAAATTGATTTTTAAGTCATGTATTGCTAATGGAAACGAGTTCAGCATAAATAAGAATGTTCACTGTAAGTAAAAAAAATTGCACATTGTGCTGTTGAACCCCGAAAAATGATTTCAGTTCGTAAGACTACTAAGTTTGTTGGTCATTTTTTATCTTCGTTTTAGCACTGAAGTTGATTTCTCAAGAGTATAGTATGTCTCTTGGCGTGAGTTTCACGCACACTTTGTTTAAATTTAAGTCTTTCTTCTAGCCACCTGTTGGGAACTTTAATGTTAAGCCGAGAACGAGTGTTAACGAAAACGAGTTCAGCATAAACAAGATGATTTACCATGAATCGATCTAATGGTAAACTGTGTTGTTGGACCCCTAAAAACAATTTCAGTTCGTAAGACTACTAAGTTTGTTGGTCATTTTTATCTTTGATTTATCACTGAAGTTGATTTCTAATGCGTATGGTACGTCTATTTATGCGAGTTTCATCCACATTTTGTTTAAATTTATGTCGTTCTTCTAGCCACCAATGACACGTGATACCATACTTTTGAGGCTAAACTCGTTGGGATCTTTAATGCCACAGCCAAAAATTTCCAAGTATGACGTCTCAGTGTTCGGACGCACTTTGTTCTGCTCTGATGAAAGAATTAATTTAATAGTTTTTGTATAAGTTTTATAGTTTAATACAATTACGACTATTAATGTAACTAATATAATTAATAAAATTTATAAATATTTACGTTAACATTCTTAACGTGATCAGACTGTACTTATATCAAACTGTCGATTGAGTTATAAAACTCTATACTTTGGAATATACGAATTTCAATCAACCTTTGTTTTGTCCTTGAGGGTGAATTTTGTAAATAATTCGGAACGATGTCATAATATCTGGCGCATAACATACGAATTGGTGAACGCTACGAGTTTTGGAGAACCGTTTCTGTAAGTACTTTCCAGTTCAATTTCCAAGTCCATTTTGGATTATTTAGTGTACTTAAGGAAATGAAAATCCCAATTTAAACTTATTTAAACAGCAAAATATTATAATTTAACCATAAACTTATCCAAACTAATATTACAAATGTATTATTCTTGTACCATTGAAGTTGTTTATTTTCCTAAATAATGTTCAAAATCACCCTTAATATTTGCAAAATGGCCTCAGATCTTAGCGATTAGATACATTTTAAACGATACAGCGGTACATAAACTGTACAAGGCCGCTTTTTTGAAAATTCCTTTTTATTTAGGACTCAATTTTTTTAACATCCTTGCTAATATAATAAAACAAGAACAATCATTGAAACGGTTCAAGATAGTATAAATAATGCCTGCTTGTCACACAAGGTCATTATCATGTCTAAGAATTATTGAAATAATAGTTTAGATAATTTTTTATTTAGCTTTTGTTAATAGTTTAATCACACAATTACTGTTGTGTGATTAAACCATTGTCTATTAAACTAATGTCATAATTTTGGTTTTTAAAAGAGACAAATCACCATATTTGTTATATGTTTGTAGTAAAATGGAATGTGATATTAAAATGCTTAATTGCAAAGGAGGTGACGTTGAAAATCATTATATTTCAAAGTTCTCAATATTAAATATATGCTACACGGCATTCTTTTAGGTGAATTCGCATGTTTATTGTTCTATAGTGCATGTTAATTATTCAACTGTATTCATTATATGTTTAAATTTATTTTCTTTGTTAGAATTTTAAGTAAATAAAAAACAAGGGGACGTCACAAAACACAAAGTAATAAGAAAACAGTAAAAATATTAAGGTGATCGATTTCAGCAAAAATATTTGATTACTTCTCGTCTAACGATGTTTAATATGCTTTGTCGAAATCGATTGCGATTTACTCTGATTTATACTCTTAGTAGTATTATTTGCGTTGTGTGGCGTTTACTTTTTTCCAAAAAAAAAAAAAAAAAAAAAAAAAATAACCACATGCAATATAACTTAAAATAGTTTGTTTAAAAACAATTATTGTAATGTAACTTTTGTTTCCTATATGCTACGAACAATATTTATAATCATACAATGTTTTACAGTAACAATTGATATTAAATAACCAAATATGTGGGTAAATTATAAATTGATTGTAAAATCTTTTTTGAATTGTTTTGAGGCAAAAATTTAACTTTTGACTATGACCGTATAAAAAGTACTATAAATCTTGAATGAATAAAACAAGCTAAACAAATTTCAATTCATTATTTTCTTATTGCAGTTTTTCTTTATCAAAAAAGTCTTGAATTAGCAAAACATATAATAATAAATATTTCAAAGAACTATAAATTTAAACTGGTATTTAATCACTGTTTAGCATTGGATATGCACTCTATGGAAGATTCCTGATTTACTATGTTGTAACATCAATCAAATGTAAATCTACATTTGCTTACCTTGAATTGCAAACCTGAGATTAAATAAATTATGTTTTGAATTTTACTAAGATTACAAAACATGTCAATCTTTTTTGTTCTTTATTTATGTTTCCTAATAAAATTGTTGAATTTAAAATATAAAAAAATGTTGCAACTACAGTACATTAATAGTCAATTAGAGAAGAACCAATATATGCTAATTTGGTGTTTCTCTACTCTTTGTTATTGGCACTTTTAGTTTTTCAGTGTAGTTTACAACGCGTCTATGGAGGAAACATGCTGGAAGTCTTAATCTTTTAATGGAATAGCAATTTAAGTTTAATTGTATAATCATGTTGTCTTGGGATAATACATCCGGAACTAATCAATATCTGACTTGTTTGAAAGATAATTATGTCCTTTCACCTTACTTTTATACCACAACAGAACTAATCAGGTAATAGAGAGCGTATGGATTTGAAATAAGTATTTTTATTGTTTTAAAGATATGGAACACTCTAAACCAGTTGGACAATTTAAAACCAGTAACTAAACGGATATGACCATTGAGCAGACATTAATGAGATCATCAAAATCCATAGGTGGCCTTACTCATGGGCGAGGATTAAGCGAAAGGACGTTAACCAAGTCATTGCTTGCACTACTGGATCTCTGAAAAGTTTCGCATAAAACATTCAGGGAGGCTTTCGAGAAGTTCTCTGGCTGCTTAAATAAGTTTAACGAACAGCACACTGAACTAATATGAAGTATAAGAGAAAGGGGTTTGAAAGATATTAAAAAATGTCTCGGGTGGCTGCATATCCATAATCTTTTCCGACAGAGCAACGATATAGTGTCATTATCCTCTGGTTTAGTAGTAACAAGTTCTTATGTAAACTGCGATGAAGCATTTATTGTATTACAGACATTTATTGTATTCAAATTACAAACTGGTTACTCATTTCATAATATTTACATATTGTTCTCAAATTAATACTATGACCTACTGAAAGTGCCACTGCGAGAGAGATGGACTGAGAGGTGGAAGTGTGAGAGAGAAGACTAGTCTACCCCACTGTGTAATTCCATTTTATGTTATATTTATAATCTTATAATATAATATAATCTATAAATATTATCCAATTATTTATAATCTAGTTAGATGATAGACCACCTGCTGGCAGGGCAGTAGAAAGCCCCACCCAGTACGTCATACATGTACAGTGGTATTGACTCATCCGCCCACCCGTACAGGAACAGTGGTATTGACCCACCCACCCACCCCTACACGCATTGTGATATTGACCCACCCGCCCACCCATACACGCACTGTGGTATTGACATCGAATTCAAATAATTTTGCAGAAGTTAAATTAAAAAAAAAAAGAATAAAGAACAACTATATGCTCCGTAGTAAGTGGTATGCATGTCAGATCTGAAAAAGTGCCAATTAATCCTGATCAGCTGTTTAATTGTGCTCAAGGATACTAATCTCAAACAATACTACAACTATGAAATCAGCCCTTTATTAACCTTTGTCTTTATTTGAAAACAATAAAATGTTATGAAAGGGTACTAAATCAAGTTTTATGAAAATATTTGAAAAGTGGACAGTTAGCAACGAAGTTTTCGAAAATTGTCCACCTAAAATATTTGTAGTAGATGGAGGGTACCTTTTAAGGAACATATAGCAGCATCATAGTGAAGTATGTCGATACTGTAATTAAACGTTATGGGAAAGATTGTCATGTGGTGTTCGATGGGTATCAAGACTATCCCAGCACAAAAGGGCTCGAACATACCCGAAGAAGTAAAAGAACATCTTTAGATGTGAAATTTAACGTTAATATGGAATGCTCTGTGAAGCAAAATTAATATTTGGCAAATCTTAAAAACAAAAGCCAGTTTATTGAACAGCTAGCTCAGAGGCTTAATGAATCGAACATTCCAACAATTGTGGTGGAGGAAGATGCAGATACTTAAGTGGTTGGAAGAGCAATAGATGTCTCCAAGATTCAAAGTGGGAGGCCTATAGTTGTTGTTGGACAAGACACTGATCTTTTCAATCTATTGTTAGGGCTACCACAGTGTCAAAATGTACAAGTATTCTTTTACAAACCGTCTTCCACACCATCAACCTACGACATCAGAAAGATCCGTGAAGAGATTGGTGACATGAAGGAGATATTATTCTTGCATGCTACCACAGGATGTGATACTACATCCTCTTTATTCGGCAAAGGCAAAATTGACGCGTACAAATTGCTAAGTTTGTCAAATGATCTCCACACAATGGCTTTAGAGTTTTATGAAAAATGGATAGACAAAAATATTGTCAAAGATGTAGGAGAGGCTTTTGTCTTCAAACTATATGGATGGACATGGTCTACAATTCTGAATGAAAGTAGATATTCAATTTAACTTAAGGCTATTGCAAAAATTTAATTGAAATCAAAATTTAACTTGGCATCTCTTCTTCAAGCATCTGATGCTGCTGAACAACACGTATTGAACATACTATCGGGTTCAAAAATGGAAAGGAGATAAGGAAATAAGCGCTACGGACTGGGGATGGGTTCTAACAGACAACATACTGTAGCCAGCGTACTAAAAAAAACCATCGGCAACTGAAAAAGTTAAAAACTTACTTTCCTGAAACTGCAAAAAGGCTTGCAAAAATAAATGCAGCTGCTTTAAAGCATCAATTGATTGCACAAAAATGTGTGTGAGCTGTGGTGGATCATGCAGCAATGTCACTGTGGTTGAAGTCGAGGAGCTGTGGTGGATCATGCAGCAATATCACTGTGGTTGAAGTCGAGGAGCTGTGGTGGATCATGCAGCAATGTCACTGTGGTTGAAGTCGAGGAAAATGAAGAACTTGTCATGGAAGTTTAAGAAATTGGAAATGGTCAATTACAGTTTATTGTGTACTGTAAATAGCCTAAATAAACTTTTTACTTGTTAAGGTACAAAGATTTTTACTTTGCATAAATTAAGATACCGCATTTGGTTTGTTGTTCTAAAATAACATATTAAAAATTGGACATGTATTTACCAACCGAAAACTATTTAAATACGTTTTTAGCTGTAGACAACGGCTTAATATTATTTTATACAAAGTTAAAAAGTAGGAAATTTAGGTTTGACTGAGACTTGATTGGTTTTTGTTTAAGGCCAATAGAATAGTGTTCCTTAAAGATTTTAAAAAAACTTGCGCCTATACACTATAGCTGCACTGCAGCGCTGGCCCCACCTCGACCGAACCGTCATGACTGAGAACACACTGAATTTCACCGGCTGAATCTGGCGGTATCTCAAACAAAGTAAATACTACTTCATATCATATTAAAGGTAATAACAGCTGTGACAACTCTTGTAGGAAACGTTTTTTTACAAAACGTCGGCGTGAAAATTTCTGTGGCAAAAAGTAAAATACTGTTCTAAAAAATATTGCATTTTTTAACTTTCCATACGAATTACTAACAAATAGTAAAATTTATGACGGTCAATAACTCATCATTAATTGTAGAAAATGTTATTGCAAAGAGACTAAAACAAATTGGAATCCAATGTGTAGTTTAGTAAACGAGGGATATGTGATCTACGAAACCCTTACTCTTTTCATGTTAAGAGGGTACAGGGGGGAAGTAAGGGAGTTAGGGGCGGGGACTTTAAGCTAAACACTTGTCTAAATGGTAGTAGTCGATGGGGGTAAAATTAGCTTTATACTTTTTTTGTACCCCTAAAAACACAGGTTGACTGGACCATTTGCGAGTAAGAGATATCGAGATCGAGCCCAACCTGCTCGGAAGTACTTAAGCAGATTGGGCACACATTTAACCTGCTCGGATCGACCGAAAGATGAGCTTTAGTGAGCAGACACTACGTATGGGCCTCCCAAAGGGATGTTTCCCTCGGCAAGCTTTGTCCAACGTAGGCGATCCCTGTTCCACCAACTGTCGTCTGCTTGTCTTTGGTTCAGTCTGTGATATTGTAAGGAGCGGATGTCTGGGCACACGTTCTTAATAAGAACTGCTACAGAAACCGTCTGGCGAGCGTCCAGCGTGTGGTCACTTTGTGAGTCACTTCTTCTTATCACACGCTTTTGGAGGCAGCCGTCCTGATAATCGCTGGAGTAAATCCTGTACACTTGTTGGTCCGCGATACTACTGCCACCAAAAAGCGCGACCGCACACTTCGGTATTGGCAAACCAGTTGGAGGTCGAGACGAGGGGCAGATGGACAGCCAGGCTGATCCTCAACGTCCGAACGTGGACAGAACGTGAAAATGGAGCGGTAGGGTATTATTTGACCCAGTTTTTGTCTGGTCATGGGACTTCCACGTGTACCTCCACAGGATGAGGAAACACCGATTCAGGACTACTTGTACTGTCCTGGTGCCATCGATACAGCAGAGCATTGCCTGGCTTGGTTGGCACGACAGAAGAGCCGCACTCGTGTCTAACCACCGTCGGTGTCATAATCCGCACCGAGTAGCACGATTCGTTTAAGAGTGTTCATATGCTGACAGCCATGATGGTTTAAAACCATAAGAACAGTGTTATTTGCGAATCCATGTTTAATCGTTATTTATTAACCAAAAGTTGTGTATCATAAAGTTAAACGTTATCATATTGCGCATTTGTTTTGCTTTTGATATTTTGAATACGTACTCCTAATTTTGAAAAATAGGTCAAAATATTGGAACTAAATATTTGTGTTATTTTATTTTATAAAACTAATTAGAAATTTTCAAAGCAATTCCAACACGCAACTTCATTCTTGATCAAATGCAATTTTGTTGGAAAAATCCGTTTAAAAATAACTGTTTTATTTGGATATGAGTGATCGTATGTTCGGTTCGAAAATATAATGGTTCTTATGGGAGTAAAACCAACATGGCCGACAGCCTCTGCAGACTCTTAAGCATTCCTTATGGCGAAAAAGGTTTATATGGATCGTCCTGAACTGACAGATCAATTCTATTATGCCTTGAGGGTTATCGACCATGGCCTAGACTTGATTATGTGTTACACGGTTTCAGGTTGTGTTCTCGGAAAAGTGGTCACAAATTAATTTTCCACCTCAGAAAATAAATGCGTCATGGTCTTTGTAACAGTAATAAATATTATAAATTTAAGTTTCGATAGTTTTGAGCTGTGAAAGGAATATTAACATCGCTAAGTTAATTAATCTTTGCCAGACCTATTTTCTTTTTCTAGTTTGTTATTTTTATTTTCAAAATAATAATCCCTTTAATTTTCAAGTGACCATACTTATATGCTATGAATGTTCATAGTTTGGAAGGCAATTTCATATGAAACTTTCATATAAAACTATGAACATTTCATGAATGTTCATAGTTTTAGTTAATTGCAATTTTTATCACAAGTCGAGTTTACTTCGTTTGCAAAGATTGCTGTACAATACTGTTTACAGTTAGATTATGACATGATACACTCTTATGCCAATTTACAACAGAAGACAAGTATATTTACCTTACACTGTATGTAGTGCTAAGCTGTTTCTTGGTTCCTCTTACTGAGATAGGACTTAATTTCTTCATGAGTTTAAATATTGTTGATAAATTACGCTCTATTCTTATGACTTGAAATATTCTTTTAAATATTCACCATTCCTTAATACTGTATATTCTGTAATTATATGTAATACACTATATTATAATTACTGTTAAAAACTATTTTTACTGTGGCAATTAAAGTATTCTTTAAAGAATTATATATAGTTTAATATGTCGGTACTGTTTGATATAATCACACACCATATCAGCCTGATTGATGATGGCAGGTGATTGGTCGAGAAATTCAATTATGAAAACAATCCTATATATTGTAGTTCATTTATTTATATTTTTTTCTATTTATTATTTTTAAATATATCAGTTTGACTATTACTTTTATTTGTAAGAGGTATTGGAAAGTGAACATAAAAACAACTTACCACAATATAGAAGTTAAGTTATACAGCAATCCACGTAAATAAGATCAACGCTCACACTGTTTCCCACACAAATCACTAATTTCTCTGCTGTGAACTTTAATTAAACACAATCAATAATATTTTCTTTGTTCACGCTTGTTAAACTCCACAGAAGTGACCTTATGCAAACGGTAGGTGTAACATCCTGTAAGACGGATTAAGGTCGAGATCGCACTACTCACGTGTCGGACGATCGATCACGTCACACAAAAATCGCACCGCTCGCGTTCGCACGCCGCGGCAAACTAACAGCTGAGCGTCCCGCCGCCGCGGGAACCCCAGGCGCAAGCGCGGTCAAGGCTATAGGCCCGCCATCGCCTGCCACTCGCCAACTCTCGCGGAAGGAAGTCAACGTGTTATTGGGTGTCACGGGGCGCTGACCTGCAAGTGATTTTCCTGCCACAAACCCAGCTGTGAATCTAGTCACTCTCCAAGTAGGCCTACTTGGAATGATGGTCTGTACTCCATGGTGTTGTATTGTCTCCCAATTAATTTTAATTCTAATAAAACATTAAATGTATGATATCCTAAGCTGCAAGCAGAGTTGCCATTTTTTCTTTTTAAAAAATCGAGACGGGACCATTGGGAAAATTAGGAAACTTCTCCTCCCCCCTCCCCACCTGGAATATAGGATGACGACTACTCTTTAATCTTACACATCGACCAAATCTGGGTCACATAATCAACTCAAAACGAATAGTGATTAACTATACATTTTAAATATGTCACTATTTTTCGTGAGTACATCTACAATAAACAAATTAGTTGAATTTATAAAATTCATTCTGCTTAATAATTTTTTGTTAAAAACTTCTGGTAAAATATAAATTTACTAAGGAAATAAAGTATCGTGAATATATGCGTCCCCTTGTGGGGTCCCATCGGGACGTAGGACAAAAGGGTGTAAAACCAATAGTGTTCCGACGGAATCGGGACGGGTGGAAACCCTGGTTACAAATATTGTTTCCCTGCCCTTCATATAATTATTTCTCGTGAATTGAAACCATTGGGGTGATTTTAATGATAAACTATGATTGTAGAGTGACGTATGAATCCTCTTGAGCTGCATCTTTGGAGTTTATTAAACATATTAACAGGGCCTTGAGGTGTTCGTTACTTTTTTATTTCCTTATAAATTAACTGCGAGGTATCCCCAAAGGCTAGACCCTAAGAAGTCAAGTCTGTATCCCTATTTAATATGGCTGTAAAATGTATTGTAAGGTTTCATCTTTGTCTCACTATAGTTACTATCGTGGGGTGCTGAATAGGTATTTTGGAATCAAGTTTATATTTAGAGTATATGTGTGTGTGCGTGTGTGTGTGTGCGTGTGTGTGTGTGTGTGTGTGTGTGTGTGTGTGTGTGTGTGTGTGTGTGTGTGTGTGTGTGTGTGTGTGTGTGTGTGTGTGTGTGTGTGTGTGTGTGTGTGTGTTGTGTCTGTGTTTTGTGAGTTGGTGTAGAGTGTTGTTTGTGTGTGTTGTGTGTTGTTGTGGTGTGTGTGTGTGTGTGTGTTGTGTGTGTGTGTGGTGTGTGTGTTGTGTGGTTGTGTTTTGTTGTGTGTGTGTGTGTGTGTGTGTGTGTGTGTGTGTGTGGTGGTGTGTGTGTGTGTGTGTGTGTGTGTGGTGTGTGTGTGGTGTGTGTGTGTGTGTGTGTGTGTGTGTGTGTGTGTGTGTGTGTGTGTGTGTGTGTGTGTGTGTGTGTGTGTGTGTGTGTGTGTGTGTGTGTGTGTGTGTGTGTGTGTGTGTGTGTTGTTCTCTGTAAATATAAAATACACTCAGGATACAGCCTTGATGTTAATGAATTTCATATATTGAAGAAAATTAAGATCATATATCTCTGAATACATTATTTCAAATCCATATAAGAGTTAACGTAAATGGAAATTAAGTTTCACAGTCTTTTTGTATTTTTGAAAGGCACTACATATTGGAAAGGATATATAGATAGCTTTATTTCTATCTCTTCATAATGTATTTATTTTGTGATTCGTTTGTGTTTTTAAGCGATTTTTTTCAACTATATCATTTTGAGCCTTTTGAAACCGGTTCAACGAATTGTGAAATTTGAAAGTACGAATTCGAGTGTTTTTTCGGTAATTGTAGCCTTGATGTATTAGCCAACATAGACGGGTAGATATTATTTAGGTCTACTTTTAACTGGCCTGATTTTATAACACTCGAGAATGAAGATGAATTATATTTTTATTTGTACTAGTTCAAAAATTAATTATCATACTACGTGTCGGAAAAAATTGAAAACGAGCAAAAAGTCATACACCATAAATGTATTGCAATTACTTATTATTCATAATTGAGACGCCGACCTCCAAGATATGGGCGAATAAGAGGGGTTAATGAGTATGGTGAGTGAAGTCACTGTTACTAGTTTTGGTCGACTGTTCCTTAGAGAGAGCAATTTATTAATAACCGGAAAGCCAGAGCAACTACGGGAGGTACAGCTAAACGTGAAATCTGAACCACGTAGCATTGGTCTGGCTTTCAGCTAACTGACAAGCCTAATATCCAGTTCTCTTCCCTACAAAACATGCGGATCTTGACCACCACCCAACATGGACATTCCAAACGTTTTAACTGCAGTATGAAAAATATTACAACAATTTCGGCAAACCAGAGAGTTATACCATCATCAGACCAGAGAGTTTTTTCCTTAATTCGATTCGAAGCCCCTCTGGCTTGAGGATGGCAAAATTAGTTTTCCGTAATGTTTACCATGTATTTATACCTATTTTTTTACTTTCACTACAATAAATATTTTGTATGAAAGAGCTTGTTTGTATATATATATATATATATATATATATATTTTTTTTTTTAATACTGAAGGAATTTTCAAATAAATACAAGGGAATAATTTCCAGATTGGTAGTAATAAGTTATCAATTAGAACAGTTTTCACTTTCTTTTCTTGTTTATTTTGTTAATTATTTAGTTTTGTCATATTAATTACGTTTAAATTTAAATCTCGTAAAACGACTTTTACTTATTCAGTTGTTTTAAATAGTGTTCTTAGCAGTATAATATAAATATAAGATACATTTTTAAATGGTGCCTTGTAATTAATTTCATGACAAGATCATATAAAAGGGGTTCGAGGGTGACGTCATGATTGTATCAAGGTCGTTAGGACCTTTGTCCAAAGACCCTCTTGCCTGTTACTGTCAGTTAATTATCAAGGTGGTTTCGGAGATTGTTAAACGATATAATCTCAAGAACAACTCAGATATAAGACGCCGGTACAACTTTTTGGGGTATTTTAAGCTGAATATGGATGATTATTTGAGTGTCCGATGAGTGTGGATGACCTGTGTAGTCTGGTTACTAACACGCTCAGTCCAAAAGCCTGGGCAACTTAACTACCACCCAACATGGACACTCCAAACTTCTCTAGTAGTGTCCACGTTGATGGCAACCTTTAGTTGGACTCCATTTCTGTATTAAGAGGGCCTAGAATATAACATATCGCCTACAATATTCACAACACTGTATCCCCCAAGTAACTGGATTACAACCATGCGCCACTAGTGTCGACATATGACTGACATGATCACTAAACTTCACTATTGCTTATTGTTGTAGAAAAGTTATTACGAATTGTAGATTTTATCAAATTGTGGAGGGCCAATAAGTATACATATCTACTCCTTCTCATATTTTCTTTTTGAAAATGTCCTTAAACGTGTCTGTTTATATCATACCATACCCGACACATTAAATATTGGTTTTTACAGTAAATAAATAACATTTCTATCGTCTTCTTACACACAAATTGCAGAGCTGATTTTGTGTAGTAATATTGTCTACATTACCACAGTACGTGTAGGGGTGGGCGGGTGGGTTCACCATTCTGACACAGGGAATGTACGAATGAACTCGTGAACATATCTTCTCCACTATCAGAGATATTCACTGATAAATAACTGTACAGGTTGTCTAACACAGGGAATGCATTTGTCAAAAGTCAATACCACTGTACGTGTATGGGAGGGCGGGTGGGTTAGAGGGTTATGGGAGGGCGGGTGGGTCAATACCACTGTACGTGTATGGGAGGGCGGGTGGGTTAGACAATATTTGGATAGTATGATTTTACATCCATCTCGTGATTTTACAAACATTTTAAAGTCGTGTTGTTTATATTTTATGTTATTGTTATTTTATTGTTAAAAGGTCGCAGTCCAATTTGGTTAAAATTTTACTGAAGAGATTTGGGTAGTCTGCATCTTGTTAAAAATAAGTGTTCTTAACTTCTAGTTTTATGATTGTGTACGTCTTTTATAGTTTCAAATTCATGTGCGTTTATATGAACTAAAACACAATATAAAAATAGTGATGGTATGGTTAATGTTTTTGTTTTGATGAAATATGCTTTTAGGATTGCTTGGTATTCTGATATATAGCTTGTGTGATGAGACCATTTTTGTTTGTCTATGTGTAAGTAAAAAACCATTGTTGCTTCATATTTGTGACGAGCGCAAATGTATGCGGAATATGCGATACAAAGCTTTCTCACGAGCTTCAAACGTCAATGATTTGTATGGAATTCATCATATTGTTGATGAGGATTGTTGAATTGTAGACAAAAGTTGTTGTTGAACGTGTACACTTAGTTTATAGTTGTATTAATGAGTAAAATTCAACAGGTGAATTGGACTCAAGTGACCCGTACGGTTACTCCACTATCAGCATGCTATTAGTGGAACATGTTACCTAATTGAACTGGTGTGACAGCAATTAGTACCACATATAAAAGGAGGAAGTCTGACATATTGATGTAAATATTCACGTGCTGTACGAACTGATGCAAGACAAAAACACTGACTAGTTTATAAAACTCTGCATGATGTACGTAGTTTTAACGATTTTTGTAATTTTTTCACATACAGTATTATAACCTGAAAAAGTTTTTCTTTTCTTGAAAATATTGAAAAATGTTTGAGGGGCATACTTGCTCTTTTAGTAACATAAAAACATTTCTTTAAATTTTTTTTTCATTTCAATTATATTTAGTTTTTAATTTCGATCATTTATTATAAAGACAGTGAAATTAATTATTTATTCATAATTTTACTATGTAAAAACTATGAAACTATGAAGTTGCTGTTTTTTTCACTGTTCAATATAATTTTTAAACTATGTATATTTTATCAATTTATTAATTCCTTTGTTACGAGTGTTGATATTGTTACATTGCTGATAGTCTTGTATACCACTTTGTTCTTATAACTGCTGTGGTTTTTGTGAGCTGATTCTGAGTATGTTATAAATTATCATTGTGGTCTTGTATTTAAAGGACATGTTGTTAATTTTTTTGTTAACCAGCCATTTTGGTTCATTTTATGTATTTTCTGTACATTGGAGTTGCTCTTGTTTATTCATTATCTTAGAGGCTGATTTTAACTTATATTTAAAATATCCTTACAGTTTTCTTTGAGAAAAATATTTGGTTATAGAACCAAAACATGGTTAGTATTTGTCTTTTCCCGTGACGGTATGAGGGAATCTCTCTTATTAATAAGGCCAAATAAATTGGTATATTATATAATACCAATGTTCTTTGCTTGATGTAAATACTAATATTTGTACATCTGGCAATAGTTAGTTCGTTTGCTAGCTAGACACGTGTCTTGGCCTCAGCTGATCATAGTTAAAGGTCACTGACTCTACCAAGGACAAACCAAGGTCGAACTCCTCATTTCCCTAATGACAACACTCTGTCTCTTGCCGTCGGCTAGACAACTGTTCTGACTGACTCAGCTTCTTTTGTTAGGACTGTTTCGGTCAATTAAATATTCCTTCATAACTGAGAACGTTACGCCCTCCATGTCACCCACACCTATCCACTGTAACTGGTTCATCGACTCCTGTATCCACACCCAGTGAGTATCCCCTGTCAGTAATCCTCTTACGGAAGTTTGAGATCACTTCTCGCCCTGAACCGTTAGCGAGACTGTATCGCTTGTGTGCCTCAAATTACATGCTCGACACAAATCTATCTGCCTGGAGCAGCAATTGCCTTTTCAGTGGCTTTCCAGTTTTCTTTATCGTCCGTTGATGTTACCGTTTTCACGGGTCTTTCAACACAGCTTCCTCCATTTATGTATATCCCTCCAGGTTTCTTTTCCCTCGACTTGTCTTTTCTGCATCCTTTTCTCTCCACATCCTTCCACACTTCGTCCTCCTACCTGTCTCTCAGACTTCCTCTTGGTCTTCATCCTCTTTCTTCTTTCTGCGTGGCTAGCTTCGGCAGTCTATAATGTCCCGTCCTCTTCACATGCCCCATCTACTGTCTTCTTTCCATTGTCTCTTGTTGTGGTATCTTTTTCAAACTTTCTCTAGACATTTCGTTCCTTAGTTTATCCCTCCTACTAATCGTCTCTATTCCACGTTTCTCTTAAAAATATCATTTCTGTTGCCACTAATCTGCTTAAATCATCCTTTGTCCAAGTCCAGCCTTAAAAGTTAGATTATGGTCCTCTGATTAGACCCAATGTAGATTACACTTACCAAACTGTAAATCTATAGATTCAATAGTTATTTCAATGATAATAATAGTCAATTAGTTCCACATAAAAAACGTTTTCAAAGTAACTATGTAGTGTATGTATCATTATTTATCACAAATATTTAGTACATTCGGACTTAAAATCAATATATAACCATTAGTCTTTGTTTATATTACTTTATGATCACCGTCTTAGCAATGAATAAATTAATATAAGTAAACCCATTTTACAGGAATTACACCTTTACACATTTAGTTTAATTTAGAACAGAGATTTAACAATAAATTAAAATAGAGGACACCCCAGCACGCTTCGCTTGCCAACCCCGTCACTCGCTACTCTCGTTACGCCTCGGCCCGTGACGTTAGACTACAAATAACAGTAGGTTAACTTTATACCGTAAAATCACAATATTAAATGTTCGTAAAGTATCTCACTCACGTTACTTGCGTTACTACCTATTTATTAGTATAAACAAGCACCCAATTATATTACTTAGCCTATTCCAAACGAAATCATTTCTCTTTCTTGTGTGTTTAAAACAGTTGAAGATTAATTAAATAAATAAAGTAACTGCATTAGATTACCAATGAAGCCTTCAAGTCCAGTGGAGCGGAGCCATACAATCGAATTTGAATGAAACCATGCTTACAACTTTCACTGCTTTAACATTATGGAAGATCTAACTTCCTCATATTACACCATTGTTGACATTCCAACAGCTGTTAAAACTTTTTGGAAATCAACATTTACATTTGAACAGCTGTTACTTTTCGATTTATTTAAATCTCTCTCCATGTTATTCTTATGGCCGAAAAATGTAGTTCGAGGGCTTCCCATATCTTTCAGGATGAAAATATTTAAGAATTAAAACCTTATTGTACAGAGGAATTAAAATTAAGAACAGGGGAAAATATTTTGACACCTAATCATTCAAATAAGTCTAAAAATAAAAAGGGAGTTGCGTTAACGAAAAAACGCCTTCTCGTATTATGTATAAGGATGTAAATACTTTGAATGTACATTTAATTTCCTAATTTATTTGTACTATTCCTCATCAGCACAGTACAACGTAGTAGCTTTTCGCGTACGTTGTATGGGACTTCGTCAAGATAGTTTAACTACAATCTAAGCTAGATAGATGATAACCTAAATCCGAACAGAATTAGGAACTACAAATGCTATTTTTGAGATTTAGAGATAAAAAAAGTGTTAGTTTATTCACAAAACTATTATTACTGGATCTAAAGTAAGTGTCTATATGATTTTAAAATATATACATAAAGCACATGATTTGTAATAATAAAGTGATCTCCTTTCACAATGCTAAATCCAAACCATTTAAAAACTGTCTCACTGATTCTATTTATGCTAGCTAATCCTTCCGTAAAAGAGCGTAGGGGGCACTATGTATTTATGTGATCTACTGTTTGGATAGTCTCCACGCAAACACTTGACTGATCTACTGTCAATCCCTATTTATATTTCCAGTAGTTACATCTGCCCACGTCAGTTCGGAACTGATGCAACAGTGTTCACTCCCTACAAGGAAGGTTCATTCAAACAACCGGTATTGATGGATTGGTAACAAGGATCTCATTTCGTCCATCAAAACTGTTCCACACTATGGCCCAGCTAGTATTGGCGAGAAATTTGATCTGCTCAACTGAAAAGCATTACGCAGAGGTGGTTTTAGAGATTTTAAGCGGCCGTTCTGACGTGGGAGTTCCTGTGTAATGGTGAGGTGCGGGGTATTCAAGATCTTGTTGAATTCTTTACGTAATGTACCATTAAGTTTAAAGGGCCAACACTCATTTTTTTGGCTCCCTAACTGCATAAAAATTGAACATTTGTCTAGGTTCTTTGCAGTGCTACTACTAACCATGCTCAAAACATTAACTACAGTGATCTTTGCTATCAAAGTTGTTGGAAATCCAGTTATTTAAGTGATTACATTGTATAGATAGGCCGCTTAGAAAGCGACCTCTAGCTTGTATGCACTGGGCGCAAGAGAGATGCACTGGGTTGTGGATTTCAGACAGAGGACTACTCTCCCCCAACTGTTTCCATTTAAAAATTAACATTATAACCAGGAAGGATACGTGATGGTGGCGTATTATCAATCCCCACCCACTACGTCATTAGTAGCAAGTCCTACTGACGTCTTATCTCTGGTGAAGCTATATTGCACAGCAACGGGAGCCATGGAAGTTAAGTTGTCATGAGAGTACCACTTACAGCTCTCATGACCTTATTAAGTTGAACATCAATCACTTTTATTCATACGTTATTTAGCTACACGAGATCCCAGTACTTACTACTTACTCTTGCATTTACTTTTTGAACAGTTCGTCCTTTCCTTTCCAAGCGGGTAAATACCACTCCTTGCCTCCGGGTCTGCAGGGGCCTTTCACTTGCTAACGATTCGATTACTGCTCACCACGATCTACTGTCAACCCGTACAAATCGCAGAGTTTATAATTAACCTAATGTATACGCATATATCTTTCGAATGACAGCTTTATAGGCTGAACAGTTTATTATTGTAATTTATTACAGGATCTAGATAAACAAACCCATTCCAGTGCGTCTTCGACTGACCTTTCACAGCTGGACTTGGAATATATACGTTTCGTTATGTATTTAGTTTTACATAATTTTTCTTGAGGAGTTTGTATCTACTCATATTCAAAAGCTAAATTAATATTTTAAATAGATAAAAACGCTTGCCCTGATCTGTTAAAATCTACTCCAAGGTAATATATTTAAAATATAGTTGGTTAAATTAAATTACAAATTGGCGTTTCGCATAGATAACGTGTATTTTGTGGGTAGTGAACCAGTATTGGAGGTGAGACTGAGGTGGGGAAGTTTCAATTTCTTATCTCGATAGTCCTTGTGCAAGTGGTTTTATTGTTCATAAAGTAGGCCTATATATCTTAACGTTATGTACCTACTCATCGCGAGATCTCTGGAACCACTGAACTTATTTTGATTAAATTTGAAGTTAGCTTTTGTATTATTATCCACCATGAATGGATTCATCGAGCCTTTTTCTTCATAATATAAAAACTGGCTTCGTTTTTTTATTTATTTCAAACAGCTGATACACAAAACATAACCTGACAGGAAATCTTGACTAATTTGGTATTTCAGTGTGGATTGAAGTCATATCTACTAAATCTGATATGATTGCACTATTTTGCATCCCCCTAAAGTAGACTTATAGGGTTCTCTAGACTAAATATTTATAAATTGTTGCACAGCTCTAATCCTAATAAGCCTATAAGAGAACTTAAAAAGAATATATTTTAAGTCTGTGTATGATAGTCATAAACATAAACATTATAAAATCTGTAAATAACCTTCATTTATTTATAGTAAGTGTAATGTTACACCAAATGTATTATCAAATTATAATACGTAGGCACTAGTGGCGTAGTGCTGTAACCCAGCTACATGTGGAAAAAGGGTTGTGGAGATTGTAGGCGATAGGTTCTATACGCACGGTCAAATGGTGCCCACTCAATGGTGCCTCAATGGTAGACACTCCAGATCCTACTACAGAGGTCTGGAGTGTCTATGTTGAGTGGCAGGCCTAATAGGTGTCCGTTGTTGCCTAGGGTATTGAACTCAGTATCAGGCTTGTCAATTAGCTGAAAATCAGACCAATACTACGTGGTTCGGTTTCCACGTAAAGTTTTTTTTCTCTTATTTGTCGTGGCTATTAATAAATGACCATTTCTGAACCCAAAATAAATTTCAGTTAGTAACCAGTCTACAAAGATCATCCACACTCATCCTATACACAAATAATCATTCAAATCTTAAAATAAACACTAAGTAGTGTTGTCGTCTAAGGGGCCGTCTCAAAATTACTTAACGCCTTTGGGGGGAAGGGGGTTTTCGACAGCGTTATACACCATTACGGTGTAGGGTGGGGAGTTTCTACGCAGGGTCACGTAACTATTAACTATCAAACATTAACAATTTGTTTGAAATTATTTCTAAAATTTAATTGTTTTTCCCAAAAACACAAGATTTTTACAAAATTTTAAAGTTATTGTAATCTTCCACATTAGAAAAAAAACGAAACAATATAAAAACAATGACTATCATAAATCATAATCTGCATGAAAGTAGATGACAATAATTGGGGAAGGGGGGCTGCGTTACGTAATTATTGAGGGGGATTGGTATTTACACGGGGGGGCCTAAAAAGCCCGATTTTAGGGTTACGTAATTTAGGGACGGCCCCTAATATCTGACAATAATTCCTAACACAGTAGTTGTCTTGACGATGTCACGGAGGCAAGTTTTGTTCCCAGTAATCAGACCTTGATTGCCTTCAGACGGACTGACGTTGTACAAAAGGCACCTTCTCACAGAATGTAGCTGGTAGGTAGACGAGCTGCGCCTCGTAATGCATTGCTTCATTCCGAAGCACGCCTACCTCTGCACTATCTGTTATGTGAAATCACTACTTGTAAACTTGAGAACACGTGAAAAAGTGAATATTGAGTGGTTGTGAGCGCAAGGGAATTTATTTGTTCTTGTAGCAATAAAATAAATTGGCTTAAGTATGGAGTGACCATAGCAACCGTTATACGAACCGAGTAAACAACGATTAGGTATATAATATAGCAGTGGTTAAGCTGATTTTCATCAGAGTTAAAGAGTAAACTAGAACGTACAAAATGTACCTCAATCAATTGTTAAACCTGAGAATATCTGAAAAAAAATATTCAATATAAATTATAGAACTGAGTCATCAAAGTGGGTGCTAATAATATATATTAGTCAGCTACAATTTGTAAATTTTAAAGCTACGATGTATATTTGAATAAAGATCCAAAAGTCATGATGATATTCATTGATTAAACATTTAACGTGATCTCCTGTCACAAGGCTAAGTCCAATCCATCGAGCCATCTAAGACCTGCCTCACTGATTCTGTGTATGCTGGCCAATCTCTCCGTAAAAAGCATAGGAGCACTCTGTAACTATGAGATCTATTGTTTGGATAGACTCCCCGCAATCACATGACTGATCTAGTGTCAATCTCCGTTTATACTTACAATAATTGCATTTGCCAACGCCAGTGCGAACCGATTCAAAATTGTGCACTCCCTACGAGGGAGGTTCATCCCACCTACTGATGGTGCTAATAATATAAATGTTTCATAAAATCTTAATATACTGTATATACTCAAAAAATAATGTACTCACGCATCACGAAGTCTCCCGAACCACTAAACAGATTTTTAGAAAGCGAAGTTAGCTTTTGTAGCGCAAGACCCTTTAAAAAAGATTTTACAAAATTCAATTCTTGAGGGGTAGAAAGAGACCTCAAGTTAATTGACATTCATTTATTTTAATAATTTATTTGAACAGCTGATTCAAAAAACATAGACGTGACACGAAAGCTTGGCTAAAATTGTTCAAGTAATTTTTACTTGAAAATAATTGCATTGCTTTTCAACCTCATGAGTATATAGGGTTTTCTAGAATATAAAACGTTGATATCTAGGAGAACAGCAGCAGTGTGAGTTTTTATATTGATGAGTTAGTTGATAGAGAATCACGAAGGGAAGCGTAAGCAAGTGTAGAGAACCACCCCGAAGTAAACGTAAGTGACATGGATATTACTTTTAATTAAATAATAACTATAAGTGAAATACCTAGAGGGGTTATATAGCTAACCCAATACAACGTGTATAGTTGCCCTAAGGAGATAACTTATCATAATTTTCCTTAATAAGTAAGAATCTACACAGACCAGCCCTCTGAGCAAATGAGAAAATATTATTTGATTTTCATTATAATTACATTAAATATTTCTTTATATTTTTAAAGAAATTATACATCTACATAATTCTGCAAATGTGGTGAATTTAACGTCATCTCATCTCTCCACACACATTTGGTATTTTCTATACAGAAGAGTACTGAATCAGCTGTTCAAATAAATTATTAAAATAAATGAATGTCAATAAAGTTGAGGTCTCTTTCTACCCCAAACTTTTAGAATTGGGAGAGAGCCTTTGTAGTCGTGTACTTCCTAAAGGTGGGTGGGAGGGTCTCAGTAGTCATGTACTTCCTAAGGGTGGGGGAGACCCACAGTAGCTCTAAACCTGGTTTTGCATGTTTCAACATAAATTCAAATGTTTATTTCATATTCAAACATGTAAAATAAAGTCCTACCTCGAAATGCTGATGAAGGGTTCATGTAAATGACAAACGGCCTGCATTTTCGAGACATCTGTATGATTAACATATTTGAAAAACACCAAACTGTATGTATTCATTGCATTCCTGTTTAGCCACGCAAATAAGTACATTCATAGAATTTCAGATGTATAAGTTAGTACGTGCAAGTTAAGTACACGCCAGGAAAGTAAGTCTTGGAGTTTTTCTTTTCATTTAATTCTTAACGACTCTATATATATTGTTACGGTCAACAGGGTCTGAAATAATATGATGATCCCACTTGTGGCAACTAACTTTTACTTTTATTGACACTCAATAGTTAACTAAATTACGTGAAATGATATAATTATAGACTAATTTACCAGACAGAAATTATTTTAACACTTGAAAGAGACCACTATTATTTACAATGAATAATATAACTTATCACATTCGAGTTATATTTCGCATAAGACCAGTTACTAATCATGAACTGTCACTGATTAACATTGACAATAAACTGTCACTTTCACTTCAGCGTGAAGACACACTTCCACTGTCACTGGAGATTGTCACTGTCACACACTGACTAATCGGCCGAGTATTGCCTTTGTTTTAAGCAGCGGTGTTAGTCTAAATTATAAAAGCTTCTGGAGGTAAGGTGGAGATTTTTTTGGTGGGGTTACCTAGATAATTTTAATCCCATTTCGGGAAGGTTCCGACACCACCGTAGGCAAATTAACTGCCACTCTAGCACTTTCTGAACGTAACTGGATTGGCCTAGAAAAATGGAAGGGAGGAGGTGCAATTATATGGTGTCTCCGACGGTAATTAACGTGATACGTAAAAATATCTATGACCTATAATCATTCATACCTGACTCTACATATTGTTTTACTTTAATGTCCCAATCCCTCCGAGCCTAACAGCACAATAGACGCAGCACAAATTCCTTTAGCTGCCAGCCAAACCCAAACTTTTTTCTTATGGATATTGCCGAATATCCATAAAGCAGATATGAAAGTTGTTGCAGGACGTATTAAACACTCATTATACAATATGTCCTAGGCGCTTTCCCCACATAAACTCAAAAAGATATTGTGTAGGTTAGGTTAGGTTAGGTTACAGGCAAGTCCTTTCATTACAAATGAAGCTAATAACAAAATGTTCTTGTAAATATATAAGTAGTAAAGGTTTAGGTAGTTATTGGCATAGAAAAGTTTGGGTTTGGTGAGCAGCTAAAGGAATTTGACACACAATACGTTTTTGGCGTTTCGTCTAAATACTTTAGGCTTGTCGTGTAAGGCACCTCCTACTCACCCTACGCTTACCCATGGCGAGTGGGTGATGGTTTGATTACCTCTCATACACAGCTGTTCGCCTCCCACACGCAACCTTGACTTAGGTTTTACTTTCTGGTTTGGATCGGTCATAAAACACGCGTATAACATACTGTTACTAATATGTAATTTAAATATTAGTCATAAGGCTGAAACCAGTTTCTCGAACCATCAGGCACAGAGAAGAAAGCGTCAGAGGTGTGTCGGGTTTCTCCACCCAGTTTGCCACATGAATGTAATTCCAACACCTTGTCAGTCACTGCCTTATTGCCCCCAAAACATTAGAGATATTTAGTAATTATTACTACAGGTTTAATCTATTTATAAACTGTCCCTTAGGCGTTCACTGCGGCCTCTATATGTGTATACACAAATAACATTGTTCTTAGGCCTATGGGATATAAACAAACATGACCGACAGCTTCTGCAGATTCTTTATTGAAAAAAAGCTACCTCTGTATATGCGTTTTAGTATTGTAGGAATTTTGTCTTTAATACATATTCCAGTGAACTATCTCTTCAAGAAAACTCATAATTTACGTTTTTTGTTGGCTTATAGGCCTGGTGCACGAAACTTTAACACATACTTTAAAAAATATTAGAGACTATCCTGGTCTGATGTTGAGCTCAATTTCTAGTAAGGGTTTAGTATCAACATAATGTGTTTCTACAAGGATTCCGTACAATAGTTTCGGCTGTAGGAAACTGGTACTTGTCATGTTTTTGGACTGTGGGCCCACCGATGTCAGTCCCAACTTCTGGGGGTCGTCTTTTGTATTATAATATACACAACTGTGCAAGACTGACTGTAATTTTCTGGATGCTAAAAAAACAAACCTTTTTTCTCTTATTCCCACTTTTGCATGGTTATGACTCACTATTGGAGTGTACAAAAAAACAATACCGCATACATACACACACACACACACACACACACACACACACACACACACACACACACACACACACACACACACACACACACACACACACACACACACACACACACACACACACACACACACACACACACACACACACACACACACACACACACACACACACACACACACACACACACACACACACACACACACACACACACACACACACACACACACACACACACACACACACACACACACACACACACACACACACACACACACACACACACACACACACACACACACACACACACACACACACACACACACACACACACACACACACACACACACACACACACACACACACACACACACACACACACACACACACACACACACACACACACACACACACACACACACACACACACACACACACACACACACACACACACACACACACACACACACACACACACACACACACACACACACACACACACACACATATATATATATATATATGCAGTATTGTTTTTTTGTCGTCACAGAGAAAAATTTAAATAAGTTTCTTTCTTGTGACTGCAGCGAACACCTCGGTTACAGTCATAAGTAGATTACATCTGTTATACTTCTTTATACATCAGCAGTGATGATTACTACTTTAATCCTTGAGGATTTGGGGTAACTGACAAGGTGCTAGCCCTGTCATCGTATTGCAAGGGGGGAAAAGAATAACTCGACATAACTTGACACAAATTTACCGCAGTATTGGATGAGACATTGGCTGTGACGATATAATCACATCATATTACACTAACATCCATGTAAAGTACAGTAGTATTGACCCACCTGCCCACCCATACACGTAAAGTGGTACTGACTCACTCGCCCACCCATACACGTACAGTGGTACTGACCCACCCGACCACCCCTACACGTACAGTGGTAATCTTAATACTGACACAGTATCCGCTCAACGGTTGCCATCGACGTAGACACTACTAGAGAGGTCTGATGTGTCCTACCCGCCCACCCATACCTGCACAGTGATACTGACCCATCCACCCACCCATACACGCACATTGGTATTCCAAATAACCTGCCCACCTATACATGCACAGAGGTACTGGTAATATTAATATGTATTATTAAGCTTCCTGAATTACATTTTAAATCCTACAGAAGCGAGTTTTTGTAATGAATTGTTTGGTTGGTCGTTTTAGCAAGATGATCTGTCAGTAAATTAGTATAGGCTGATTCATGTAAAATGCTAAAGAAATCTTCAAAAAACAAAAATTTTATTTAAAACATCAGTTGTATGCAAGAAATTGATTTATTGTAGAATTCGAAGAACACGAATATAAATGAGTAACGTAAATATAAAGATAAGTCGAAGATCAGAAGCAGTGTGGTGGAAGGGGAGTTGTAAATCAAAACAACTGCGAACACCTGTCGTGTGAATCTTCTACCACTATATATTTACCAGTTACAGAGTGAAAAGTGAATCAGTCTCGATCAGCAACAACTATTTAATGACTCCTTTGTATGTCACTAATTAATTGAAACTGTTTATGCCACTTGAGCACGTGTGCTGGTTTTGTTTTTCAAACATTCACAGTGGTTTTATTATTTGCTTTATAAATTAATTGTGTAGCTTCAATTAAGTGGTTGAATAAAACTGAATGAAAATTTTTTACCCACAATAAATTTCAATACACATCATTTACCCATCAGTTGCATTACATTTTATTAATTTCAGATCAGTAATACAGAATTGGCTGTTTGAATGGACAAATATAATAAGCGTATGAATTTATTTTATAGCATTATGCAAAGTGCATATTTACGGAAATTGCCTGTATTTTGACACAAACACACACAAATGCAACTTACATAAAATACTTAAGTAAATTTAAATTAAATATTTCAAGTTTCCATAAAAAGGAATAAAACATAAATAATGATGATGATGTTTTATTCCTATTAATGTACGAGATGATTTGCCCATTTATGAATTATTTCTAGTGGATTTAAGAGTCTGCAGAAGCTGTCGGCTATGATGGTTTTAGTCCCATAAGAACAATGATATTTTTGAACTGGACATACGATCACGCGTATCCAAACTATACAAGTACTTTTAAACGGATTTTTTTTTTTAAATTGCATTTTATCAAGGATGAAATTGCGCCTTGAAATTGCTTTGCGAATTCCTAATTAGTTTTGTAGAAGAAATTATAAAAAAGTATTTAGTTAGAATTTTTTACTTTTATCTATTTTTTAAAACTAGGCGTACGTATTCAAAATATCAAAAGACAATGTAATGCGCAATATGATAACGTTTATAATGACACCTCATACACAACTTTTGGTCAATAAATAACGAAAAAATATGGATACGCAAATAACATTGTTCTTAAGGGATTAAAACAAACATGACCGACAGCTTCTGCAGATTCTTAATTGAAAACTAAGAATCAAATATTCAAATATTTATTTAAGAAGCTACATTGTTATTTCAGTATACATCGTTTAGTACTTTTACAAATAGCTGGTCGAGTTTAAGTTTTTTTCTGCTGCACTTTATGATTAAAAAAATACAAAGTTCTAAAATGTATTTCTTGATCTCTAACATTTATTTCTTGATCTCTAAAATGTATTTATTGATCTATAAAATGTATTTATTGATCTATAAAATACATTTATTGATCCCTAAAATGTATTTATTGATCTCTAAAATGTATTTCTTGATCTCTAAAATGTATTTATTGATCTCTAAAATGTATTTATTGATCTATAAAATACATTTCTTGATCTCTAAAATGTATTTCTTGATCTCTAAAATGTATTTCTTGATCTCTAAAGTGTATTTCTTGATCTCTAAAATGTATTTCTTGATCTCTAAAATGTATTTATTGATCTCTTAAATGCATTTCTTGATCTCTAAAACGTATTTCTTGAACTCTAAAATGTATTTCTTAATCTCTAAAATGTATTTCTTGATCTCTAAAATGTAGCTCTCAATCTGGAAATTACGCCTGACTTTAGATATGTACTATTAATAATTACCGAACTAAAATAAACTACAATATTTAGTTCTGTAATCTTTGATAGTATATTGGAGTATAGTAGACTCTAATATATATAATACCATTAAGTCAAAATAAATAAGACAGCGTTCTTGTTTACACTTTGTTTCTTAAAAATAACAAAATAATTTTTTGCTTTGTGTGTTTTTTTAATATTATTTTTTAAGAACAGGAGTGAAAAAAAGAAATGTAATAACACATGTATCAAAAGAAACAACAATTGTAAAGCCTGAATCTATTATTTACCAAGCATTTATGCAAACAGTCATAAACCTTTTGTCAAAATACACCACAGCCAGACCCCAACACCCACAGACATCTGTTTGAGAAAATACCACAGTGTCGGCTTTTATATTATCAGGTAATGAATTCCAAACTCGTCATACAGAGCTCAGTAATGAACTGATGTGTTTCAAATCTCTGCGATGAGGCATCTGTACTAGTATGATACTCGTGTTCACTTCTTTATATTAAAATAATTAATCAAACTGTGGCAGTTTTGATAATGTAATAACCTGCCAAGGTTTATATTGGTACATGGATATAAAGATTATTAAATTAAAATAACATTTTACCTGTTTGAATTCGTGGTCTGATTACATTTCTGTTAGGTTTTTTAGTTTTTTTTTTTTTTTGTTTTTTTTTTGGGGGGGGTTGCCGCTTCCCAAACTGCCAAGCCACCGCTGGAAGGTCGACAGGCCCAGACAACCCAGCGGGACAAAACTTGCTTTCTATTTCAACTGTATGGTTCGATTGTATTATTATAATGAGTTATAGAGAAGGCCATATTATAATGAGTTATAGAGAAGGCCTTACTATAATGATTGTTAAAAGCCTGATATAGATAACCATCAATTCATATTATGATTTTTTTATGTCATATCATCAAGAATGACGTTTCAGTTTCAGGTATTTAACTGTGAAAAAATATAAGAATACACTATGTTTCACAAAACGCAACTTATGGTCCACTAAAATAGGTCTTTACCTATCAAATGGCACTTCAAGTGTTGATTACGATCATTATTACTCACCGAATCATTTATGTAAAACAATGTTGTTGATTTTTTAATTTTTCATTTTATTTTATTTTTTTTAGGAAAAAGGCCCCTTAAGTCATGTGATAATTTATAAGGTACTTGTCTAACTGTGAACGCTGTCTTGGTTTGAATATAATTTTTTGAGATCTGGTTTTGGGTCTACGTCCTAGTTTTGGATATAGGTTTAGGTCTGAGTTGTGGACATAGGTTCCATTTTTGGGTATATTGTGACGTTTTTTTTTATGTCCTAATTTATAAATAATTAATCGCTATGTGGGTTTTACAAATAAGCAACACGATATACTAAACAATTACTAAATTTATTGAATATAAAATTAACTTATTATAATTAAATGTATTATTTCCTTAACTTTAAACTATTGAGAAAAGTACAATTTACTATTAGGCCTACTGTTACAGTTAAACTAATCTATAATTACAATCTTCGATGGCATCAATAATTACAACTACTAATTGCAAAGTGACTTTACTAAATTCCCTTCTTTTAATTACAATTCCTAGCTCTATAAAGTGGCTTTCCTAGATTATCTACTAATATTTACAATGACTAACTATAAAGTGACTCTACTAGCTTCCCTACTACCTACAGTCCAATGCTAACAGTTCACTCACAGTTTCTTCAGTGTCCCTTCAGAAGTCGTCCACAAGTACCGCAATGCTCCTTCGTTGATCCCCACAACGAACCACTCACCGGTAACTTCTCCGTAGACCACTTCTCTATACACGGACACTTCACTCGCACTGTAGAACTGTCTCACTGTCGCCGCAAACACCTGGGCTGTAGGCTGTAGACTCACTGACTGACTGACTGACTGACTGACTGACTGACTGGTATCCGGGCCGTATATATCACCTGCAGGTCTCCATCTAGAAGCTTCTTGAATTCCCCTGCGCCCGAAGTTCCATGACAGAGCTGACTCGTCAACCCAGAAGATTCTAGAAGTTCATTGAAGAGGTAAGGGGCGTTCATGCGTAAGCCATTGTGCCCCAAAGGTTGTAAACAAGCAGGGCAGGTGGTCAGCGACCCATCCATTACTTCCGCATCACCGGTTCCCAGGATGGAGACCACTCTGAATGTCACAATATGTTTATGCTAAGTTGTGAATAAAGGTCTAGGTTTGAGTTTCAAAGGTTAGATAATTAAATAGGACCAGACCAAGTATGACTCAATGGTTTAGTAAACTGTATTATCTTTTTCATTATTTAGTCCAATTATATATAAATATATATTTTAGATATTATTCTATGTCACAACTTAAAAGTATTTTGAAACAGAAAGTCTCGATTGAACATATCATAAAAAAAGGCTTATAGAAAAAAAAGAATTAAAATACAAATAATATAAAAGAAGTCCACAATTTGAACATGTAGTACCTCTAACGGAGATTAATAAATTACTCATTGGCCAAAAGGATAAGAATGGTCAGTCAGGCTCTCTCGTTATCAGCTAAAGAATGAGAATCACAGAGAATGATCAATCAGGAAGATGTTTCTCTAATTCTCAGTCAAAGAATGAGTATGACAGAATGATGTCACAATTGTAAACAACGGAATAAATAATTTCATTATTAGTGTTTTAAATATGAAACAACCGAGTGGCCAATCGATTAGTTCAAATCACTAGTTATTTAATAAATATTTTTTAAAAACTGAATAGCTGGACTTAGGGTACTTAACATTATAATTTTTAACGTCTAGATTACTTATGTATAAATGAAATTACCATTAAGCTTTTAACAGGTAATGAAAAATAAACTATAAAAATAAACAATGCAGTCTTATAGATCATAAAGTACTACGTTGAAGAGTATAAAAAAACACTGAAAAAAGAAAAAACACTGAAACTTTTAATATATTACTTGAAAACATTAATATTAAAAGAAAATCCCAAACAAAAGTACAAAATGCTTAGTCGTGTTTTCTCTGGAGTTAGGTGTTTGTGAATGGTCGCATCTCCGGCAATAAACGGTGAATATCCCCTGAGGGACGACACTACCTTCCTCGGCTCTCCGGAGTCTAGTAGACACTTAGTCACAAATGCACTTAGTCACGTAGACATTAAGTGCTTTCCCTGGAGTTAGGTGTTTGTGAATGGTCGCATCTCCGACAATAAGTGTTGAATAGCCCCTGAGGGATGACACTACCTTTCTTGGCTCTCCGGAGTCTAGAAGCCACTTATTCACAAATGCACTTAGTCATGTAGACATTTAGTGCTTTCCCTGGAGTTAGGTGTTTGTGAATGGTCGCATCTCCGGCAATAAGTGTTGTATATCCTCTGAGGGACGACACTACCTTCCTCGGCTCTTCGTAGTATAGTAGACAATTAGTCATCTTAACTAAATTTCCTTTAGTCTGTTTATTAAGTTATTGTGTTTTTCACTTACGATAAATCCTAAACGACAGAAATTCGTTTATCTGTAATTTTCTGGTTTATGTTACATTTCCATTCATTTGAAACAACGACGAAAACTATATTAAAGTGACAATCTTTACTGTTGATAAAAGTTTGACTTTATTGGCCATAACATTTATTTCTAGGGTGGTTCGTTCTGCTAGTGGAGTGCACTTCCTGACGAAGAGAATGCCAGTAAGTATGATTGCTTATAATATTTTTGCGCACTTCAATAGAGGGATAATCGCAATATTTTGGTAGGTAGTCAAGGTCCGTATGTTGTGGAGGGGAGAGTACTGAGTATCAGGTTTGTTATTAGCAGCAAATCTGGTTTTGCACCTAATAACTCTACTACCTGGTTGTTGCAAATCTACTACTATATGCAAATCTGTTGGTCGCTTAGTTACTCTGGCTATTGTGGTATTAATAAATAACTCTTTCTGAGCATAGGTCACTCACAGTTTGTAACCAGACTACACAATAATCCAAAGTCATTCTACACTCATGATCAATTCATAATTTCCATAAAATACGCATAAAGTTGTGTCGGTGTCTCAAATATGTGAACTTAGTTGGACAACCCCCTAGGTTAGGTTCATAAGGTGAGTGGTAATGTAACATTAGGGGATACAATAAAATAACCACTCCAATCAATAAGCACATATTAAGAGAATCACATCGGAACTGTGTCAGGGACAAACTTTTTCATACATTGGAGTATGAACTATCGCAATAGGTACAAAACCTGTTGGAGCCACTTCTGGAAGATAGGAATATTTAATGGTTTACTGTTTTAGTTCAACACAGCATGACCATCTCACAGAAAATACAGTAAAGCTTTACATTCTTAGATAAACTACACCCGTACAGTTCTTACAATGAAAGCAGTGAAAGAGTCTTAATTAGAAAGCATGTATTTCTTAATGAAACGACACATTACAAGCTTGCCTTCGTTCTTTGGAGGAGAAGCTTTTGTGAGGCTAAACCTGATGTTAATTAAAAAGTAAGCTTTTCAACATCTTTTGGATTAACATCAACTAATTTAGTCTTTGGTACACGTTAAAAAAACAACTTTATATATTGAGTATGTCAGTGATTTGAAAATATATTCTGCAGTTTTTATTCATTTCAAGCAAATTAAACGAATATATTCGATTTTCATTAACAAAATATATGTATATAATTAACATGTAAAAAGGAAAACTTATAACAAATACAAGAGCATAAATAAAATTGACATATTGTAACATTAAAAACATAAGCTACAACTTTACGATACAGAAACATTACCAAAGACCCTTTTAGGTGCAAATACCACAATAATCGAGCATATAAAAAAATCATAAGTGCATAGCAAAATAAAAAACTCAAATGTCAACAAATATTTGACTTGAGAAACGATATTTACCTATAATAACATAACAATAAATTACCAAAATCGCAGGCACTGTAATTTACACTTTTTGAAGAGACGAATTAAATTCTATAAACACTCATAAGAACGCACGAAAATAGTCTACAAAGAAAATCTATTACAACACCGTCAGCTTCAAATACTAAAACCTAACAGGTTATAGGAAATGGATCTCTTGGAATTATTTGTGATTCAAAAATTATAAAATTGGATCTAAACCAATTTAGAGATAAAACAAAATACAAAATTGTCGTATATCCTACCGAAAATTAATCAGTTACCACAAAACATTAATCTGAAACATAAAGAATAGAAGACAAATATTGTTTTATTGAACAGGTGATGATGTGCCATGACACATTACGACTGCTGGTCTCTCGGATCACCGCTTCCCTCTTAATTTGCTATTTAGTTATATTGTATTTCTGATACCAGAAACTTGTTTCGATCGTCAAACGTATCCTAAGTTAACGCCCAGTTGGTTTTTGGAGAAAATTCCTTTGAGTTTAACTGGGAAGCTAGTCGAAGAGGTAGTTTTATTAAATTAAGTGTCCTGGCGCCGCATTGTAGGGTATCTTGCAAAAAGGGGAAATTCAGAGTAGATAGGATCTAAAAAGATCCTGAAAAAACTCGCTGAGATGTGCATCTTCTCGTCTTATATTCGTAGGAGCTTTGTTTCACAACAATAGAATCCATTATAAAGTGGCTGCAGCAATGGCTGATAGCCCTCATCACCCTACTTACTGGCATACTAACCTCTAGAGCACAGAATTCAGCAGTGAAGTAAATCAGGGACAAATCTGTAATAAGCAGGAATTTTGCGTTGACTCTCCACGATGATACAGCAAATTACTGTACAATGTTATTTCTGGTTCTCACTTTAGCTGCTGTTTTCTGTAGGTGACTTTTAAAACATAGAAATATATCTAAACTGACTCCTAAGTACTGTGGATGCTCATTGTGTTTCAGCTGAACACCATCGAAAAAGATGTTCAATATTTAATTGGCTAGTCCATTACCCAGGCGAAAGTAGGCTACGCCTGTCTTTGTTAAATTTGGCTTAAGCTTCCAGTCCTAAAATAGTTATTCAGGGTGGCTAGTTCAAGTGTAAGTGTCCTTTCTGTATCCATCATTCAGGGTTCTAAAAGAACATTTTACATGATCCAGGCACTATTTAATTAACCTATTTCTGAGGGTGAAAATCAGAAATCACAACAACTGATGACACGGAATTAAATTGTAAAATTTCTCAAACAGGCCCTTTCTCCAGACTGTGCCATCGCATGATGAAAGCTCTACAAATACCAATGATGATTTCTATTAATCTTCGATGCCATTCTTCATTGAAGATGTTCCGGTGTTTATAAAGATGTCCCTGGTTACAAAAATGTTATTTTTACAATGCCTTGATGCAAGCCTTTACGTTTAGTCACCGTTAGTAACTAGCTCCGTTGCGAGTCGTAGCTTTTCTTTTCCTCATTTAAAAACAAAAAATGTGTGCTAACTTAATAATGTTTCCTTTCTTTCAATACCCATACACGTACGGTGGTATTAACCCTCCCACCCACCTTTACACGTACGGTAGTATTGACCCTTCCACCCATCCATACACGCATGGTGATATTAACCTTACCACCCAACCTTACACGTACGGTGGTATTTACCCTTCCATCCACCAATTGACTTACTTTGGTATTGATCCTCCCACCCACCCTTATACGTACGGGGATATTGAATTGACACGTATATTAGTATTATCGTAAATGCGACTTTACACTAAAGTTTACCATCTATTGTTAGTTAGTTAATAGAACTTTATTGTTTATACATGACAAGAAGAATTGGTAATTGGGAGATCGTAATGCTTGATATATAATATTTAATTACTATAAAATAATATATTTAATCTTCGACTTTGTAGTATAATCAGATTATATTGATTATACATGAAATTTAAATTTTCTGATTGCGGTATCTCTTTTACTAAAATGCTCAATTTCAGAATTTGTTAAATTTGATAATGATAGTATCAAGTTTTACAAATCTATGCCAATTAAATCATAAATATATGTTTCTACAAAAACAAATAACAAGTACGAAAATGCAATATTTTACAGATAAAAATATAAATTACAAATCACGTAAACTACTGCAATTTTAAAAGTATTCCCTTAAAAAATCTGACTATTTGTCTCTAAAAATATAAATACGTCTTTCTAATATAATTTTTTCAGAAAGTCATGTTTATAAATGTCATAATAAAGATTTACATACTCTAAAAATAAAGCTATCTCATCTCTGAATCTTTCGTTTCAGAGCTTATTATATTTTATAGCAAATAATATCTGACTCAGCGTGTATTACTCTTATATTTATTTAAATTAAATATTCCACCTTATGATTATTTTAAATATAAAAAAATATACTAATCTACACTTAAAACCTGCTCATTTCTTCTATTTAATAAATTGTTTATCCTTAATTTTATAATTTATTCCTATGAGATTATTATATTTAAAGTCCTTTATCTCTTATCCTAATATATTTTGTATAAAACATGTATTAAAACCTCCATTGGAAATGTAAACTATTGAATATTGTTCTTTGTTTATTTAAATTTTATGTCCTTTATAAACGTATATTAAAGAATATGTGTTTATTTTTAATATGTGATGTTATTGGATGGAAGGGGGTAGAGAGGGTAACAAAAGATGGAACTTCTCTGGGCATTATTAGAAAGGGCGCTCCCTCCCCAAGCTACACAAGATTAAAACATATTGTACCATTATGTAGGTTCCAAACAACGCCCTGAGTCATAATCATGGCACATATTGCGGCTAGCATTTCAAATGTAAGGAACTCTTTCTTATGTTTAGTGAAAGTTTGTTTACGACTTATGGTGTACAGGTTATGGTTTTATGTGACGTCTGTTGACTTGATGGCAACTCACGGTCAGACAAAACAAACACTCTCACTGCTGATAATGGATTTGCTAATGTGCAATATCTCACAAACGCCAAATACCACTGACTGACTCATTCACTCACTCACTGAATCATCACGAAATCTCACAAACTAACGAACGGACTTACACAAAATTTTAAAGGAAGTTAGCTTTAGTATTGAAAGGTCCCACTAAGAAAGGATTTTTCGAAATTCCATTCCTAAGGGGTACAAACAGCCCCACAAAATTTCCTTTTTTCCATTAGAATAACATTGGGTTGATTTTAGTACATTAATAACAGCAGTTTTTTTAAATAAATAAACATGTTCATTTTGTATATTTGACATTAACATATTGAAGCATTAAGAAAAACAAATGAAATAAACACGTCTGAAATAGGATGGTAACTAATACCATAGACTAATTAATAGGTAGCAACGCAAGTTGTGTGAGTGAAATACTGTAAATAAATTTAATATTGTGATTTTACGTTATACAGATAATCTAATATTTGTAGTCAAAGTCACATGTCGAGGCCGAAGGCTGTATCAAGCGCAGTGAGAGTTGGGGTTGGCATGCAAATCATACAGGGGTGTCCCCTAATACTGTATATAAAAGCCACGAAATTTCAAAAACCAACGTACGGATTTACACAAAATGTTGAAGGAAGTTAGCTTAAGATCGAAAGGACGCACTTACAAAGGATATTTCGAAATTTCATTCCTAAGAGGTACAAACAGCCCCTTAAAATTTTCCTTTTTTCCATACGAATAACATTGGGTTGATTTTAGTAAATTAATAACAACAGTTTTTTTTTTAATAAATAAACATGTTCATTTTGTATATTTGACATTACCCTATTGATGCATTAAGAGTTTAATATTCAGCTGTTAAACAAATTAAATGAACACGTTTGGAATAGGCTAAGTAATACCATTGGTTATTATTTATACGTTTTATGATAAATAAATAACAATGCAAGTAGAGTGAATGAGATACTGTAAATAAATTTAATATTGTGATTTTACGTTATACAGTTGATCTACTATTATTTGTAGTCAAAAGTCACATGCCGAGGCAGAAGGCCGAGTTAAATCGAGCGTCAAGGTTGGCAATCGAAGCGTGCAGGGGCGTCCATAGTCTTAAACAAACTTACAGTTGTTTTCTTACATAAACAATCGTTGTCATGGTAACAAACACAGGATTTGGTTATAATAAGCACATAAATGAGCTGATCGTAGTTGCGCTTTCTCAGCACTAACTAATTATTTTCGTTTGTGAAATGCAGGTAGGTCGGAAAATTCTTGAAGTGGTCTGTTCCCTTTAACAATTTCAGGAACTATATATGTAGTTGTATAAAAATGTCAAGTGAATCCATTCACTATTTTTCGTGTATTGTGTAAACAAACATACGGGAGATGTATTTTTTTCACAGAGGAATATTAATAAATTATTTATGTAAAACTGTAGAGGAAACTATTTTTATGTGACTTTGTAAGAGGCTAACCGCGGCATGTAGGGCAGCCGTGATGTGGTTTGACCAGTGCGGCGTTAACGTCGCTATCTTATCGCCGGTATCAGTAATGTCCTTAGACGTCCTGATGTAGGTCACTGCTCTTCTAGTGCTAACCGCACACTGCTGGTCACGGTTTATAGGTTTTACTGTACTGTTTTTATAAGGATTTGTTCATTCTTATTTTAATCGATGGGCCAAGAGTGACAGTAATAGTAGATTAGTGTGATGCTAGCGCTTCTAACGGCAGGAGCATACAACACACCCCAATACCGTTGTTTTGCGTTGTGTCTTGCAAATAAGTGCAATATATCAATATAAAGGGCCATGATAGATTATTTGCCCTTTACTAATAACAGATGTGGATGTAAATACAAAGCAAAAATACGCACTCTCCTACTCCCGTCACTACGATCGCTAGTGCCATGCTTGTCGCATATGTTTTAATTTGAGTTTCACTACTGCGTGTTTTATACTGTGATTTTACTATGAGTTTAATCTTCAGCTGTTAAACAAAATAAATTAAATGAACACGTTTGAAATAGGCTAAGTAATACCATAGGTTATTTATACTAATAAATAGGTAGCAACGCAAGTGGTCCGAATGAAATACTATAAATATACTCGTATTTAATATTGTGATTTTACGTTATACATATAATCTACTATTATTTGTAGTTAAAGTTTCATGCCGAGGCCGAAAACCGAGTTGTATCCAGCACAGTGATAGTCGGGGTTGGCAAGCGAAGCATGCAGGGTTGTCCCCTAGTAATAGGTAAACTTGAACGTCAGGCACTGAACAACCACATAAAATTGAACCAAATGCTAAGCTCCTCGTCATGTAATGAGAGGTTACGTAACGTATTTTTCAATAAAGGTAACTTCCCAATACATCTTACTCTGCTACATGTCACAAGATGACTATAGCTGGTGTTGAACCGTTCGACTACATAATGAATGGTAGTCAATACCACTGTATGTGTTTGGGTGGGTCAATACCACTGCACGTTTATGGGTGAGTTGATAGCAAGGGGTTGTTGTTTGTGTAGTTCATTTCAGTGGATAATACAGTTGATGTACGTACAGTGAGTGGCTCGCTCGTAACTAATTTATGACATCTTGTGGATATTGTACTATCTTTAGATACTATTTATGGATCTTGTAGAGATAGGCTACATACATCGTCCTGTAATGTCTCAAGTGAATATTGACACCACAATACGAGTATTTCATTACCACCGTACGTGTATGGGAAGGTGGAGAGATTCAGTGGAGAGGGTCATTATTATAGTATATGTATGGATGGGTGGGAGGTTCATTACCATAGTGCATGCATGGGTGATAGGGAGGACATTACAATAGTGCTAATATGGATGGGAAGATTGATCATTACTATAATAGGTATATGGGTGGGTGTGAGGGTACGGGTTGGTGGGAGGGTCATAATTACCATTCGTGTGTTGATGTGTGGATAGGTCACAACCATCGCAAGTGAGTACCGAAATTATACGGTATATAAGTCTAAAACGTGCACTGCACGTTCACACACGCAAGCACTCTGTAGTACATTAAAGTCATTTATTGATAATTATTCTAGAACAATAATGCAATTCTTAACATTATTGTGTTAATTGATACATTAATTGACATTACGCTCTACTAATTACTATAGAGCTTATAAGGAGAGTCACCAATCAGCAATCCTGACAGGCGTATATTGACTAATTGGTTTACACACTTTATCTAAGTACCTATTAGTTTAATTACAGCTAATTAGCTGACTGGACCAATAAGCCTCTCTACTGCTTTAGTTGATCATACCGAAATAAGCAAATATCGAATACAAACTTCTAGCAACAGTTTAGAATTAGTAGTAATATTTTAGAACAGACTTGTCAGTTAGTAGAAAATCAAACTAATTCTATCAAGTTTGAATTCCACCATAATCTAAGAAGGGTTCTGACTATTGGGTTATCAATAAATGTGTGTTTTTATTTTTTACTACATTCGCTTGTATATTCTATTGCACTCATGAGTGCTTACGATATTTTTGTTTTTATTTATTTTTACTGATATTCAAACTTTGTTGAAGGAGAACGGTCCAAACCCCTATGGACAATTTTAGTGGACCTCCCGGGATTTGAACCCGTGACCTACTGCATATGAAGCAGAAGTGCTAACCACTAGGCTAGCAAGAGATGTAAAATTATGTGTCATTAGTTTGAGTTACATGTTAGGTTAGGTTAGGTTAGGTTAGGTTAGGTTAGATTAGGTTAGGTTAGGTTAAGTTAGGTTAGGTTAGGTTAGGTTAGGTTAAGTTAATGTTAGGTCTTAGATTATGTTTAGCTGTTAAGTTAGGTGTTACGTTGTGGGAGTGGGCATATTTAAGAAACTAAAGTGGATACACAAGGGTTTCAGAGTAAAACCAAGCAAACTTTCAAAGAAAACAAAAATAGGATAAATTCTTCAGACGAGGGGCGCTTCTTTCCCTACTTAAAGATATGTTTTAATGTTTTATTGCTGTCATTTTAAAATCGAAAAAAAATATCTTTACTTTTATACTATTTGACTTTGTACCTCAAATTGGCATTAAAGAGTAAAGAAATAATAAAATCCCAACTTTTATAACAGAAAGCTGCTTTTATTAATTAAAGCAAAACATTTGAAAATAAACGATATTTTTCTGTTTTATATATATATATATATATATATATATATATATATATTAAAACAAACATAAAATTATTTCTTCATTTTTGTTTCATTTTTTTCATGTTAACTCGTATGTAATATGTTATTTGTGTCATTAATAAGATTGTTCATATTACTAGTAATTAAAAATAATTAGTTGTGAAATTATCATAATGTAAATACTTTACAAAAATTAAATCACTTTGTTACGTACATGTTTACACATTTATCATACTTATTTTATTTAAATCAAATTTTAACTATGCAGAAAAGGAACTGTAGTATTATTAAAATCACAATCAGAATTATTATGAAACAACGTTATTTCACTTGTATTTTATTTGAGTTTTGAATAGTTTACACCCATCTCGGGTTTCTCTGCTTATGCCGAAACAATTCTCAGCCAAGCCACATACTGAGTTTCACGATATGGCAGCATTGACTTGCAGATAAGTCGACAGATGCAGGATGGGAAAGTTCCCAACTCCCGCTAACTCAATCTGGGTTCCACAGACTACACAATCTCCAGTGTACATCGTGAGATAGGTTTTATCACTATGTCCAAAGAGCTAGTTAATGTAACTTTAGCTAGTTATTATAACTTTAGCTAGTTAATGGAACTTTAGATAGTTAAAATAACTTTAGTTAGTTAATATAACTTTAGCAAGTTAATGGAACTTTAGATAGTTAAAATAACTTTAGTTAGTTAATATAACTTTAGCAAGTTAATGGAACTTTAGATAGTTAAAATAACTTTAGTTAGTTAATATAACTTTAGCAAGTTAATGTAACTTTTGTTAGTTAATATAAATTTAGATAGTTAATATAACTTTAGCTAGTTAATGTAACTTTAGCTAGTTAATGGAACTTTAGATAGTTAAAATAACTTTAGTTAGTTAATATAACTTTAGCAAGTTAATGTAACATTTGTTAGTTAATATAACTTTAGATAGTTAAATTAATATAACTTTAGCTAGTTAATGTAACTTTAGCTAGTTAATGGAACTTTAGATAGTTAAAATAACTTTAGTTAGTTAATATAACTTTAGCAAGTTAATGTAACATTTGTTAGTTAATATAACTTTAGATAGTTAATATAACTTTAGCTAGTTAATGTAACTTTAGCTAGTTAATATAACTTTAGCTAGTTAATATAACTTTAGCTAGTTAATGGAACTTTAGATAGTTAAAATAACTTTAGCTAGTTAATATAACTTTAGCAAGTTAATGTAACTTTTGTTAGTTATTATAACTTTAGCTAGTTAATGTAACTTTAAGCAGTTAATATAACTTTAACTAGTTGAAATAACTTAAGCTAGTTAGTATAACTTTAGCTAACTAATGTAACTTTAGCTAGTTAAAATAACTTTAGGATGTTAATATATATTTAGCTATTTAATGTACCTTAGCTAGTTAATATAAATGTTTTGTAACACTAATCTATAACCCGTGTCTTTATATAGTAGCTAGTTGAAAAACTAGTTTAAACTGTTCATAAAGTCGTAAGACATGTTTAACATATTTTAAATGATTGATTCAGGAATAAACAATCTTCAGCTGGTAAACAAAATAAATGTAATTATTCCCCTACTTAAAGATATATTTTAATGTTTTATTACTGTCATTTTAAAATCGAAAAAAATATCTTTACTTTTATACTATTTGACTTTGTACCTCAAATTGGCATACTGTACTTATTAAAGAGTAAACAAATAATAAAATTCCAACTTTTATAACAGAAAGCTGCTTTTATTAATTAAAGCAAAACATTTGAGAATAAACGATATTTTTCTGTTTTATATATATATTAAAACAAACATAAAGTTATTTCTTCTTTTTTGTGTCTTTTTTTACATGTTAACTCGTATGCAATAAGTTATTTGTGTCATTAATAAGATTGTTCATATTACTAGTAATTAAAAATAACTAGTTGTAAAATTATCATAATGTAAATACTTTACAAAAATTAAATCACTTTGTTACGTACATGTTTACACATTTATCATACTTACTTTATTTAAATCAAATTTTAACTATGCAGAAAAGAAACTTTAGTATTATTAAAATCACAATCAGAATTATTATAAAACAACGTTTTTTCGTTTGTATTTTATTTGAGTTTTTAATAGTTTGCACCCATCTCGGGTTTCCCTGTTTATGCCGAAACAATTCTCAGCCAAGCCACATACTGAGTTTCACGATATGGCAGCATTGACTTGCAGATAAGTCGACAGATGCAGGATGGGAAAGTTCCCAACTCCCACTAACTCAATCTGGGTTCCACAGACTACACAATCTTCAGTGTACTTCGTGAGATAGGTTTTATTACTATGTCCAAAGAGCTAGTTAATGTAACTTTAGCTAGTTAATATAACTTTAGCTAGTTAATGGAACTTTAGATAGTTAAAATAACTTTAGTTAGTTAATATAACTTTAGCAAGTTAATGGAACTTTTGTTAGTTAATATAACTTTAGCAAGTTAATGGAACTTTTGTTAGTTAATATAACTTTAGCTAGTTAATGTAACTTTAAGCAGTTAATAAAACTTTACTTAGTTGACATAACTTAAGCTAGTTAGTATAACTTTAGCTAACTAATGTAACTTTAGCTAGTTAAAATAACTTTAGGATGTTAATATATCTTTAGCTATTTAATGCACCTTAGCTAGTTACTATAAATTTAGCTAGTTAATATTAATGTTTTGTAACACTAATCTCTAACCCGTGTCTTTAAATAGTAGCTAGTTGAAAAACTAGTTTAAACTGTTCATAAAGTCGTAAGACATGTTTAACATATTTTAAATGATTGATTCAGGAATAAAATATATAATACGTCTTAACAAAATGTAAACAAAAATTTGTTTGGTTACATTTTGATAAAGGAATTATCTACAAAAAGGCCTAAAATATCTAATAAAGGTTCATTATGCGTATTAAAAGAGATTACTACCGCACCTTAATATTGTTAATTTCTACAAAATAAGAACTTCACTCAATCGAAAATCATCTCAGTAAAATAAATAAATTGTTTACTACATTTGTATACAAAAATTGCAGAGATACTCAAAAATATTCATATAATGTAATATATAACGAACTGTATATATATTATATATATATATTATATATATATATACAATATATATTATTTTATATATATATATATAAAATATATCATTAGCACTGTACGTGTACGGGTGTGCGGGAGGGTCATTTGGCTTAATAGTTCATATTGTATGGTAGTATGTGTGTGTGATACACCTTTTAGAGAAATATATAAAATGAGCTACTGTATATTGTCAGTCAAACCATCATTACATGGAATCGGTCCAAAACTAGAATGGTTCTAAATAAATGTTTTAGTACGTATATTCCTGAACATGTTGTCTTGTCATATGACACACATGACGTTCCCTCACACGCTATTCGTGGCTGAAATGTCATCCTGTCATTGTTGACATAGCGAAGCTGTCATTGTGAAAATAAACTATTTTATATATATATAAAAGGCGTTTACCACCCATAACTATTTCTCCAAAACTATACGTCCAATTGAACTTAAATTGTGTACGTAGTTTTATCTTGCCCCTAGAGGCTCACTAAGAAAGGACTTTCCTCTCTGACCACAACGTTTACCATCCTCAGCCACCAAGAGATTGTGTAAAACGTTATTATATTTCACTTAAGGTTTGCTTTTGATATTTTGAATACATACGTCTAGTTTTGAAAAATAGGTGAAAATTAAAATTAAAACTTCAAACTAAATATTTTTTATGTTTTTTATATAAAAGTAATTATGAATTCGCAAAGTGATTCCAGTGTGCAATTTCACTCTTGATCAAATGCAGTTTGTTTGGAATAAATACCTTAAAAAATAACTGTTTAAGTTGGAAACGCGTGATCGTAAATCCGATCCGAAAATAAAATTGAGATTAAAACCAACATGGTCGACAGCTTCTCCAGACTCTTTAGGGCCGTTTCCTAGATTGCTGGGTAGTCGACAGGCCCTATAGTAACAATGCAATTTTACCATCAACAGGCCAAAACAGACTCTTTTATTTACACTTTACCTTCTGTATTTGTTATTTCAATAGGTTATAGTAGACAATGTATGATTATTAAAAATCCGTTCTAATAAACAGTAAGTTGACATTATAAGTTTTTTAATGTACAATAATATCGTCAAGAGTAGCATTTAAAGTTTGACATATTTAACCATGAAAAAGTAGAAAATACTCAATTTCTAACAAACACAAACTTATGATCTACTAGAATAAATTTTCACCTTTCAAATGTCACTTAATATGTTACGATACAATCATTATTACCAACCTAATCTTGAAATATAAACCTGTGTTTTTGATATTTTTCATGGAGGGGAACAGCCACCATAGTTAGAATCTACAGTTTCCGGTGACAACCGCGTCAAGGTACTATCTACAATATTTACAAGATGACCAGACGTTTCGCCCATACTGTGATGTGGCATCCTCAGTGGTTTCTCTGAGACTCAGTTGACGCGGTTGTCACCGGAAACTGTAGATTCTAGTTATGGCACCGGCCGCTTAAGTCTAAGTTCTAAGATAAAGCCACCATAATTGTTATTATTGCTAAATTTGTTTCTAAAATAAGTTTTTCCTCGTATAATTTTTCTTTCTTTCCTTAGTACAATCTTTGTTCTTCTCATTTTACAATACACAATATGTTTCCGAATAGTTTTTTTTAATCTTCTCCTATGAGTTGATACATTGTCTCCTACATTTGGTAAGGTTCAGTTTTGCGTGAGGGCGGGTTAGAGTACAGGTAGGCAGTAGTTTCACGCCGTGTGGGCAATGTACTACAGTGAACTAAGTTGGTACTCAAGTTTGAAGTTTATCGTGTAATCACACTTCTCTCCTGGTATTCAGTTCCAATTAGGAGCAGGTAGGGGGGACTAAACTCTACTACTGATATGACGCTATAACTGTCGACAAATCTCCTCTCAAATAAGGCTCAAACATAGGATGTGTTATGTTTTAAAATTAAATCAATAAATAAAAATAGGTCAAACCACATTATTGTATTGTATTTAAACATTGTTTGGGCTAGAGGATCTTAATATATGAAAAGGGATTTATAAGAAAAGATTTATGGAATGGAAATATTCCACCATAACTCATTTGTTTATATACATCAGGTGATTAATATAATATTGGATCAAGATTTTTTTGTATTTTATTCCAAAACTCTAAAATATTGGCAATAGAGAAGAAACAAGCTAGTTACACAGTAGCTGATGACAATATTTAAATTTTAGTAATACAAATGAAAAATGTTGTGAGTATGTATGATTACTACTCAAAAACGAATTTTTTTCTTAAGATGATATAAAACACACAGAGATAAGATTATAAAATGACAAACACATGGAGTAAAATTAAGACACTTTTTACCTGGCTCGTGATATGGGATAGGAACTGTTAAAAATTGTTCGGCAAATTATCGTATTTATTTATAATTTATCTGGAATCATAACACTTTTAATATTAACTATAATAGTGCTGTAATCCAGCTACTTGGGAACAACTGTTTGAGGAGATTGTAGGTGATAGGTTCTCTGCTCAGTCCTCTTAATACCGACATGAGGTCCGCTCAATGGTTGCTATCAGTGTAAACACTACTAGAGAATTCAGGGGTGTCCGTGTTGGATTGTAGTCAGAATCCGGATATTGTGCAGTGAGAGTACTGAGTATCAGGCTTGTCAGTTACCTGGAAATCTTACCAATACGTGGTTCATATTCCACGTAAAGCTGTAGCTCCATTAGTTGGTCTGGATATTTCGCTATTAATAAGTAGTCCTTTCTGAGCATAATTCGAACCCAGTTAGTAACCAGACTACACAGCTGATCCACACTCATGTAATCATTCATTTTCACAATAAAATACGCGCTGTGTTTTGTCGGCGTCTTAAATCTAAACAGAAGAATCTACATTTTGAGAAGGATCAGCTGATAACCACCGGCTGTTCATTTATCATTGGGCTATTAGTTAATGACACTTTCTAAGGAATAGTCGGCCTTGGTTTCTAACAATGACTACATTCGCTCATCTACACTCATCACACTCATTCGAAATCCATATTTCTCAATATCTTGACAATCGGCGTCTTATGAATAAATAAAAATAACTTATGTTATTTTGTTTCATTGTTGTTTGTTTGCTTAGCAATTCTAATATTTTTCTTAACAAATAAAATATTCGATAAGTTAATTTATTCAGAAACAAAAACAATAAATAAAGTAAATAGCAGTTGTCGTTGGGCATTGTAGCTGTTTTACGTTTGAATCAGTTGATATGTAGCGCGAGTGAAGCGATCTGAACATAACAACAAGGATTCTCTAGTTAGGTGAGGGTAGTAAATGTATATTTTTGTGTACGTTCACCCTCTAAAATCTTAAAATCAGAGATGAATCAGGATAGAAAACGAAATTACATTTTAAATAGCACAACTTTTAATGTTTTCAAATATAAAATATATTACTTTAATATATTTTTAAAAAGCACGCTGTGTAGAAAATCTGTATCTTGTAAATATTTTGTAACCATAATATGGTTTTGTCTATTCTATTACTAAAAATAGTTTCAAAATAACTAAAAGTTAAATATTTTAAAATTATGAGCTCAGATCACTAGTTTTATTTTACAGGATGTTTCTTTTAAAACGCAACCCTATTTACAAGTACAGATATTGGAGTTTTAAGATCATTACAAGTTTATAGGTTGGTAGCCCTGGGTCTTCTTCTTACTTTGCTATCAGCTGATTTAAATTGTTGCATTGTTGTTCATTTTGTTTGGGTTTCGTGCAATGTCACTGTTGAGGTTAGAAACATAGTTTTGAACAAACTTTGAAAAAGGTGTCCTAAAATTTACTAAAGAACGTTCTAATGGTGGTTTATTTGAACCAAAACCTAAACAAAAATGTCATTAAAATCATTTAAATAGTATTAATAAATGTTAATAATAATAAAATCTGTTAAAGATACATATTTTGTTTGTCATTTTTAATTCAAAACATGGGTTGCATTTTAAAAGAAACACGCTGAATTTAATGTTAGGTTACCGTATGTCAGACTTATTTAAATTAGTTTTGTAAGTATCATGAAATGCACAAATAATAATAATTTGGATAAGAAATATGACATTACAAAACAACGTGCAGTTTTTATGTTGCAACTATTTTTCACACTAAAAAGTATAGGAACAACAATTCGTCAGGTTTTCCACTCTTAAAAGAAAAGAACTCGTCAACCAAATATTCACAAGTCTTGTTTTTATATTGCACTTAAGTGGTTATTGTGAAACCTACGCTAATAGGGCTCAATGTTGAACACCATACCTACTATGCTATAAAGCAAATATAATGAAAATGTCCGGACAGGTCATCATACGACAGTCTCTCCCTAAGTTCTTCTTAGTCATGACCTATTTGTAGATACTGTACAGAACGTTATTTTCAGATACACTTACAAAATTAGCTAAGTAATATGTGGTAAACTGTTTTCCTATTCCCAAAATTGGGAACTAGGATTGTTCCTTAAGGATAATATTGGGGTTATTTAAGTAAATTAATAACAGCTCTTTTGTAAATAAATGTTTGAAATTGTACTATTGATCTCACAAGCTGCTCTCTGATTGATGCATTTATTATACTGTGAGTTTTAATCTTCAGCTGTTAAACAAAAACAAATCAAATGAACACGATAGAAATTGACTGAATAATACCATAGGTATTATACTAATAAATAAGTAGGAATGCAAGTAGTCTGAGTGAAATACTGTAAACATATTTAATATTGTGATTTTACGTTATACATATAATCTACTATTATTTGAGCCAAAATCACATGCCGAGGCCGAATGCCGAGGTGTATCGAACGTCGGGGTTAGCACGCGAAGCGTGCAGGGGTGTCCCCTAGTCTGAAAAATTACCGTTGTTTACTTACACAAACAATCATCGTCATTGTGACAAACTTAAAGAAGTTGATTATAATAAGCACATGAATCAGCTGGTCACAGTAGTGCTTGCTCAGCAGTAACAATTGAATTTATGTTCATTTGTGAAATTCAGGTAGGTCTAAAATGCTTGAAATGGTCTGTTCCTTTAAAATTGTCCAGAACTATGTATATAAAATAACAATCTTGTAAATAAATGCAAAGTTGTTTAAAATGTCAAGTGAATCCATTATCTACATTTCGAAACTAGTAAAAACATACGGTAGATGGATTTTTACTTATATAGGTATATTAATAAATTGTTTCTGTAAAACTGTAGAGGAAACATTTTTATGCGACTTTGTAAGCGGCTAACCAGAGCATGTAGGGCAGCCGTGATGTGGTTTGACAAGTGCGGCGTTAACGTCGTTATCTTATCGCCGGTATCAGTAATGTCCTTAGACGTCCTGATGTAAGTCACTGCTCTTCTAGTGCTAACCACAGCATGCAGGGCAGCTGTGATGTGGTTTGACAAGTGCGGCGTTAACGTCGTTATCTTATCGCTGGTATCAGTAATGTCCTTAGACGTCCTGGTGTAGGTCACTGCTCTTCTAGTGCTAACCACAGCATGCAGGGCAGCCGTGATGTGGTTTGACAAGTGCGGCGTTAACGTCGTTATCTTATCTCCGGTATCAGTAATGTCCTTAGACGTCCTGGTGTAAGGTCACTGCTCTTCTAGTGCTAACCACAGCATGCAGGGCAGCTGTGATGTGGTTTGACCAGTTCGGCGTTAACGTCGTTATCTTATCACCAGTATCAGCAATGTCCTTAGACGTCCTGATGTAGGTTACTGCTCTTCTAGTGCTAACCGCAGCATGTAGGGCAGCCGTTGTGTGGTTTGACCAGTTCGGCGTTAACGTCGTTATCTTATCACCAGTATCAGCAATGTCCTTAGACGTCCTAATGTAAGTCACTGCTCTTCTAGTGCTAACCGCAGCATGTAGGGCAGCCGTTGTGTGGTTTGACCAGTTCGGCGTTAACGTCGTTATCTTATCACCAGTATCAGCAATGTCCTTAGACGTCCTGATGTAGGTTACTGCTCTTCTAGTGCTAACCGCAGCATGTAGGGCAGCCGTTGTGTGGTTTGACCAGTTCGGCGTTAACGTCGTTATCTTATCACCAGTATCAGCAATGTCCTTAGACGTCCTGATGTAAGTCACTGCTCTTCTAGTGCTAACCGCAGCATGTAGGGCAGCCGTTGTGTGGTTTGACCAGTTCGGCGTTAACGTCGTTATCTTATCACAAGTATCAGCAATGTCCTTAGACGTCCTGATGTAAGTCACTGCTCTTCTAGTGCTAACCGCAGCATGTAGGGCAGCCGTTGTGTGGTTTGACCAGTTCGGCGTTAACGTCGTTATCTTATCACCAGTATCAGCAATGTCCTTAGACGTCCTGATGTAGGTTACTGCTCTTCTAGTGCTAACCGCAGCATGTAGGGCAGCCGTTGTGTGGTTTGACCAGTTCGGCGTTAACGTCGTTATCTTATCACCAGTATCAGCAATGTCCTTAGACGTCCTGATGTAGGTTACTGCTCTTCTAGTGCTAACCGCAGCATGTAGGGCAGCCGTTGTGTGGTTTGACCAGTGCGGCGTTAACGTCGTTTTCTTATCGCTGGTATCAGTAATGTCCTTAGACGTCCTGATGTAGGTCACTGCTCTTCTAGTGCTAACCACTGCATGTAGGGCGGCCGTTGTGTGGTTTGACCAGTTCGGCGTTAACGTCGTTATCTTATCGCCGGTATCAGTAATGTCCTTAGACGTCCTGATGTAAGTCACTGCTCTTCTAGTGCTAACCACAGCATGTAGGGCAGCTGTGATGTGGTTTGACAAGTGCGGCGTTAACGTCGTTATCTTATCGCCGGTATCAGTAATGTCCTTAGACGTCCTGATGTAGGTCACTGCTCTTCTAGTGCTAACCACAGCATGCAGGGCAGCTGTGATGTGGTTTGACAAGTGCGGCGTTAACGTCGTTATCTTATCGCCGGTATCAGTAATGTCCTTAGACGTCCTGATGTAGGTCACTGCTCTTCTAGTGCTAACCACAGCATGCAGGGCAGCCGTGATGTGGTTTGACAAGTGCGGCGTTAACGTCGTTATCTTATCGCCGGCTATCAGTAATGTCCTTAGACGTCCTGATGTAGGTCACTGCTCTTCTAGAGCTAACCACAGCATGTAGGGCAGCCGTGATGTGGTTTGACAAGTGCGGCGTTAACGTCGTTATCTTATCGCTGCTATCAGTAATGTTCTTAGACGTCCTAATGTAAGTCACTGCTCTTCTAGTGCTAACCGCAGCATGTAGGGCAGCCGTGAAGTGGTTTGATCAGTGCGGCGTTAACGTCGTTATCTTATCGCTGGTATCAGTAATGTTCTTAGACGTCCTGATGTAGGTCACTGCTCTTCTAGTACTAACCGCAGCATGTAGGGCAGCCGTTGTGTGGTTTGACCAGTGCGGCGTTAACATCGTTATCTTATCGCTGGTACTAGCAATGTCCTTAGACATCCTGATGTAAGTCACTGCTCTTCTAGTACTAACCACAGCATGTAGGGCAGCCGATGTGTGGTTTGACCAGTTCGGCGTTAACGTCGTTATCGTATCGCTGCTATCAGTAATGTTCTTAGACGTCCTGATGTAGGTCACTGCTCTTCTAGTGCTAACCGCAGCATGTAGGGCAGCCGTGATGTGGTTTGATCAGTGCGGCGTTAACGTCGTTATCTTATCGCTGGTACTAGCAATGTCCTTAGGCATCCTGATGTAAGTCACTGCTCTTCTAGTACTAACCACAGCATGTAGGGCAGCCGTTGTGTGGTTTGACCAGTGCGGCGTTAACATCGTTATCTTATCGCTGGTACTAGCAATGTCCTTAGACGTCCTGATGTAAGTCACTGCTCTTCTAGTACTAACCACAGCATGTAGGGCAGCCGATGTGTGGTTTGACCAGTGTGACATTAACGTCGTTATCTTATCGCTGCTATCAGTAATGTTCTTAGACGTCCTGATGTAAGTCACTGCTCTTCTAGTGCTAACCGCAGCATGTAGGGCAGCCGTGATGTGGTTTGACCAGTGCGGCGTTAACGTCGTTATCTTATCGCTGCTATCAGTAATGTTCTTAGACGTCCTGATGTAGCTCACTGCTCTTCTAGTGCTAATCGCAGCATGTAGGGCAGCCGTTGTGTGGTTTGACCAGTGTGGCGTTAACGTCGTTATCTTATCGCTGGTACTAGCAATGTCCTTAGACGTCCTGATGTAGATCACTGCTCTTTTAGTGCTAACCGCAGCATGTAGGGCAGCCGTGATGTGGTTTGACCAGTGCGGCGTTAACGTCGCTATCTTATCGCCGGTATCAGTAATGTCCTTAGACGTCCTGATGTAGATCACTGCTCTTCTAGTGCTAACCGCAGCATGTAGGGCAGCCGTGATGTGGTTTGACCAGTGCGGCGTTAACGTCGCTATCTTATCGCTGGTATCAGTAATGTCCTTAGACGTCCTGATGTAAGTCACTGCTAACCGCACCTGGCTGGTCACAGTTTATAGGTTCTACTGTTTTTATAGCCGATTTTTTATTCTTTTTCAATCGACGGGCCAAAAGTTATTGTAAGAATAGTATATTTTAACAAGAAATAACATGTCTACTACATGAACCTTACATCTCCTATCGGATATAAATGGTTTTAAATTTCGATAGGAATTCAGCTAATTTATTTAAATAGTCATAGGAAATAAAAGCAACGTGTTTTACTTTAGGCTTTTTGGTGGATCATCTATTTTTTTAACGACTGCATTTGGGTCGTTTTTAAAATGTCCCCATATTTGCTTAGCAATGATTAATCGTCAAGCGATTAACGAAACAGAAAGCTTACATGTATATTGAAAAATATGTGCGCATATACAGTATACGCAAGTAACACGTTAAGTTATATTTATTTAATCCTAACCTAACCTAACAACCCATCGTGGAAGTGCTTATAACCTAACCTCGCCTAAACACCAGAAGGCACCGATTAAAAATTAAAGCGATATCGCTTATTATTTCTTAAGGTCCAAACCACGGGGCCTATATCAAAAGTACAGTGTTTGTAAGTTTATCAAAGTTGTAGACCTTGTAGGCAGCCTTTAGCATACGAGGGGACATTCCGAAAAAGAATCCTAGAATTTACGGAATTCATGTTTGATCTGGAACAAAATCAATTTTTATTCAATTACACAAAATAAATATTGTTCTTTTTTTTAAATTCATATTGTTTATGAGAATTAATTAAGTAAGTTCAATTTTTAATATATAAGTCACCTTTTTGACATGACAATTAAAGGTGAAACTGATAACAAAAATGCTATTACCAACAGATTTACACATCATGGATACTTCAAATTATGATGTAAGATATGGCCAAGTTAGTATTCATATTAATTAGTCAGCGTAGCTAGTGTTGCTATGATTACAATTGTCTCACACATTATCCTTGCCTTTCACCCATTGCCTAACTATGGCAGTCTACATCAAGTACATACAATGGGACCCGAGGCCAGTCTGCCACAATGGGACACAACGTCATGCATCTAACGGACAAAGGGGAAAATAGATCAAAGGAACCAAAGAAGGTACGGACTTTCACAAGATGTACAAGACTACCTACAAGACAACTAGCTCTTTGTTAGTTAAATGTAGTTTTTAATTAGCATATTACGTGTTGGTACATATACAGTACAAGTGAACGTCACACAACACAAATACACTAGATTATAAGTACAAAATGCACAAGTTCCATGGTGATCGATTTTGGATAGTTATGTTTACCTTTTTCAGACCAGAGGGATTCATTTAAAAATGGGAACTCATGTTAAGCAACCCTATTTAAATAGAGGATGGTAAACCATGGTCGAAATTGATCACCATAATAGTTGTGCTTTTTATGCTTATATTGTGCTATATTTGTGCATTTTGTGCTTATATTGTACTATAATTCATCATTTCGTACGTATATTGTAGTATGTTTGTGCATTTCGTACTTATATCGTAGTATATTTGTGCATTTAGTACGTTTACTATCGTATGTTTGTGCATTTCGTACGTATATTGTAGTATATTTGTGCATTTTGTATTTATATCGTAGTATAGTATTACTGCATTTTGTACGTATATCGTAGAATATTTGTGCATTTCATACTAATTTCATAGTATATTTCTGCATTTTGTAATTATATCTTATTATATTTGTGGGTACGTATATCGTAGAATATTTGTGCATTTCATACTAATTTCATAGTATATTTCTGCATTTTGTAATTATATCTTATTATATTTGTGCATGTCGTACTTATATCGTAGTATGTTTGTGCATTTAGTGTGTTTACTGTAGTATGTTTGTGCATTTCGAATTTATATCGTAGTATATTTCTGCATTTAGTACGTATGTTGTAGTATATTTGTGCATTTTGTACTTATATTGTAGTATAGTTGTGCATTTTGTACTTATATTGTAGTATATTTGTGCATTTCGTACTTATATCGTAGTATATTTGTGCATTTAGTATGTTTACTATAGTATGTATGTGAATTTCATACGTATATTGTAGTGTGTTTGAACATTTTGTACTTATATAGTAGTATATTTGTGCATTTAGTGCGTTTACTATAGTATGTTTGTTCATTTCGATATAGTATGTTTGTTCATTTCGAACTTATATCATGGTATATTTATGCATTTCGTACGTATATTGTATTATATTTGTGCCATTTGTACTTATATTATAATGTGCATTTCGAACTTATAACGTAGTATATTTGTGCCTTTTGTGATTATATTGGAATATATTTGAGTTGGGTGACGTTCACTTGTACTTTTAGATATAAAGCGGAAATCATAAACGCTTTTTTGTAACAACATGTGCACCTGATATTACGTCAATTATGGAATAATATGCCAAATATTCAGATCTTATACATAATACAAGAGGTTAGAGCAAAGCAATTTATTATTAATTATTAAAACGTAGATTGCCAAGATATGGGTGAATATGGATTTCGAATGAATATGATGAGTTAATGTAGTCATTGTTACAAACTAAGGCCGACTATTCCGTAGAAAGTGTCATTAAGTAATGACAAATGAACAGTTGGTGGTTATCAGCTGATCCCTTACAAAATTTGTTATGATTCTGACTGGGATCGAACTGAGAACCTTTAGTTTATGAATCTGGGATTTAACCAACTGCGCTAACATCAAAAATTACTTTATACTGTAGTAACGTGCTGGTATCAGCAAGTTTTTTGTTGATATTTCAAACTTTGATATTCTAGTTTGTGTTTTTAGAGTTTCCGGTAGTGAATTAAACACTTATGAGCCACTGTAGACGAACTGCCTCTAAAAAAAGTGGTTCTGTGTGCTGGTAACAGAACGTCATTATTGATAGTTAATTGTACTCATTGTATATCTTACTAAGAAAAAGTTATATTTCTACGGATAAATACAACCAAACTTAGAATGTAAAAGGAGGAAAAGATTAGTAATCGGTATAACATATTTTTGAACATTACTCCTACGGCCTTTTTCTGAGGATTAAAATATTAGATCAGTTCTGTACGATACATTGCACCAAACATCCACTACACAGTGTAATACGATGCCATAAGAACATGTGTCTAATATTTTTGCTACATTTAAAAATACGAAATTCCAGAGCTTACTAGAGGATACTCCTGCATGGTTCGCGTGCCAAACCCGTCCTGCGGCCTTGGTATGTAACCTTCGCTTAGAAATATAAATGGTTACTGTACTAAATTAAGTAATAACATACTATGTAGATTCATTTACAGTAGCTCACTCACTGCACTTGATTTACACTCAATTAATAGTCTAAATATAAACAGCCAACTTAGCCTGTTTCGAAAGTTTTCGTTTCATTTATTTAGCAGCTGATGATTAGATACACACAGACAGACATGTATTCGCTTTTTTATGTTTATAATTCAAACAAAATATTCACTTAATCAATAAAACTTTCTCTCTATAACATTAATAAAGATCTTTAACCTCCTCTGTAGTATTATATTTGTGTATAAAATCAATGTTAGTATAAATAACATCATTTACATTCCAACAGCTGTTAAAAACAGACATCATTATTTACATTTAAACAGCTGTTACTTTTTGACTAGTTTAAATCTATTGAATTCTTATTGCCAAGAAAACGTGCTTTGAGAGCTTTCCGTGCCATTCAAGGTGAAAATATTGAACGATAAAGACCATACTGCATAACTATGAATAGGAGCAATTGTTGTATACCTAAAGCGTTAAAATTGGCCAAGATGTAAGGGAGGAGTTACGTTAGCTAAAAATTCTTTCATATAATATACAGAAGAATTTTTTTCAGGAATCGTCACATTATTGTATATCAATGAAATCAATTCATACAATACACATTTAAAGGGCCGTGGGCCGTGTTCTAGACATAAATTTAATTTACGCAGTCTCTGTGATGGACTACAGTAGTCAAGTGTGTGTGGGCGTAGAGATATCTGTCAGTGGTCTAGTTCTCACGGCAGCATAATACAGTTCAGCGTGGAAAACTGAACTAACATAACCTCAAAAAAAGAACATTGATACCATTCTAGTGGTTATGTAATTGATGTAAATGTTTTTGTCTATTATAATCGTTTGTCAATCAGCTGAAAATCAGACCAACACTACGTGGTTCGTAAAGCTGTAGGTCCCATAGTTGCCCTGATTATTGGGTTATTAATAATTACTCCTTTCTGAGCTAAGACGAACTCAGATAGTAACGATGACTACACTCGTTCATCTACACTCATCACACTCATTCATCCCTCATATTCGCCCATATCTCTACGATCGGCGTATTAGAAATGAATAATATTGTGAATTGAACATTTAATTCATTATGCATTTGAATGTAATCTCTGAGGCCAAGATGAACACGTCTGCCACTCGGCCGGCTCACAACGGAAGCCACAATCTCAGGGGAAGTGCGCACGGTCATTTACACGCCACCAGCTGGACTATTTATGGTTAATTCATGGCCGACCTTATCAGCCCCAGGTAACTAATGGCAAACACCTCCTTGCCCAGGCTTTACTGCCGACTCCAACTACTTACCTATGTACTATATCATGACACCACTAATGGTAGCTTTTTAGAACGGTTGTGTTTTTTAATTTGATTCTATCTATCTATATATACAGGGTGTTTCAGAGCAGACGTCTCAAATGTCTAGCAACCAGATAGCTTACTACAGAGGCTTGGTTTTAACGTTTACCCCTCTAAATGGACCTCGAAAAATTCAATGAAATTATTTTCAACTCTTTGGAATTTCGCGGTGTACCCAAAACAGAAGGTTCCAAGTTCGAATCTTGAAAATTAAATGTGTAAGTATGGGTAATGTAGTACATCATTTTTAAGGTATTTATGTCCCAAATACTTTGGTGAAGAAAAAACCCAGTTTTCTTTGTTCGTTTCGAAATGGTGGTCTAAATTCTACTGAAAAATAGGTTTTTGATTTTTACTATTTAACTATATTACAAATACATTTCGAAATAAAATATTTTGTTGGAATACTCAGCGACGCTACCTTTCATACCATAAGGATAACATTGGGTTCATTTCAGTAAATCAATAACAGCTGTTTTGTAAATAAATAAACATGTTAATTTTGTTTGACCATCGGAAGTAAAGGGAGCAATCGAAGGACTTCATGCTAAGAAACTCCTGGCTATGACCTTATTACAGGAAAGGTGCTAAAAGAGCTCCCTAGGAAAGCGATTGTTTTCCTTACTATATTGTTCAACGCCATGTTGAGACTCGAGTACAATCCATCTCATCAGGTTACTTCATACAGACCGATAAGTCTTCTACCGGTTCCATCAAAACTGTTTGAAAAATTGTTTTTGAAACAATTAAATCCATTATTAACTGAGCTAAATTTACTTCCAAATCATCAGTTCGGATTTCGACCTAACCATTCAACAATTGAACAGGTGCATCGAGTTGTTGATAAAATCAGGCAAACCTTAGAAAAAAAGGAATTTTGCTCAGCAGCATTTCTCGATATAAGCCAGGCTTTTGATAAAGTCTGGCATGATGGGCTGTTGTTCAAAATTAAATTACTTCTACCTCATAATTTCTACAATCTAATAAAATCTTACCTATCCCAACGATACTTGAGAATACAATTTCAAAATTTTTATTCAAATCTAAAATTAATTGAATCTGGAGTTCCACAGGGTAGTGTATTGGGCCCTTTATTATACACAATATTCACAGCTGATATTCCAACTCACCAAGAAACTCTAACTGCAACATTTGCATATGATACTGCAGTCCTTGCTTCTCATCGGAACCCTTTTACAGCTTATCAGATCTTGCAAGATGTTTTTAATTCAATGACAGATTGGGTAAAACGTTGGAGAATACAAGTAAACGAGAGTAAATCTATACACATTACATTTACGCTTAATTTGGAAAACTGTCCAAATGTTTCCTTAAACAACACTCTACTAACTCAACGAAATGATGTAAAATATCTAGGAATATACTTAGATAGGCGACTGACATGGCAGAGCCATATCTGGAATAAACGATTGCAACTAAATACAAAATGTTCTAAAATGTATTGGCTTTTTAGAAAAAGATCCCACCTCTCCACTGAAAATAAACTATTACTGTACAAAGTTGTCTTGAAGCCAGTGTGGACACATGGCATACAGTTGTGGGGGACAGCAGCATTATCAGATCTGAACGTTATTCAACGTTTCCAGACAATGGTACTGAGAACTATATTGTAAGCTCCATGGTATGTTAGGAATGCAGTAATCCACAAAGACACAAGTATTGACTACTTGCAAGATGAAATCTCAAAGTTTAGTTTACGTTACCTAAAGAAGCTTGAAGCACATGAAAACCATCTTGCTGTGAATTTGTTGGACAATAGTGAACACATTTATAGACTAAAAAGACATGACTTCCGTAGTTTAAGTGAACGTTTTTAATCCATTATGTTGTTTACAGTCTTTGGAAGGTAATCAACCATTGTTATATAAAACAGATCAAATTTACTTATTGTTCATGTATTGAATAAATTGTAAATATTAAATAAATGTTATAAAAAATTTTTTTGTTTGTTAGAAATTACTATTGATCCCACATAACAAAACTGTTCTGTGCTTTATGCATTTTCAATATTATACTATTCAAAACAAAACTATTCATCAAGACTTAAAGATTGTCAGTGTAAAAGAAGAAATATCTCGGATAAGTTCACAGAATTTAGATACACTTAACAACCATCCAAACCACTTAGCATTAAACATTTTGGACAACAGAGAAGCTACAGAGAGACTGAGACCTTGTACAGTGTTGGATCTTCCACTCAGATTTGCACACTTGTAGTGCTATCTTTTTATGCTAATGCTGCTACTGAGCGCTACTAGCCCATGCCAATCTCCAACCAAATTATTTACTTAATATTAATATTTTTAGCAGATTTTAAATTAAAGAAAATGTAAAATATATATACTATGTATTTAATCTTCAGCTGTTAAACAAAAACAAATGAAATGAACACGTTTGAAATAGACTACATTGGTTATTTATACTAATAAATAGGTAACAATACAAGAAGTATGAATAAGATGCTGTACATAAATTTAATATTGTGATTTTACGTTGTACAGTTAATATATTTATTTGTAGTTAAAAGTTACATGCCGAGGCCAAAGGCCGAGGTGTATTGAGCGCAGTGAGCTTCGGAGTTGGTATGCGAAGCGTGCAGAGGTGTCCCCTATTTGTAGTAAATACGCCTAATATACGCTAAGTAAAAAATAAACAATTAACAAATGAATTGGGCAATTATAATGAAACTCCAACATACCACTTTTGATCCAGATGAAAAATAAATTCCAAGCTAAAAATATTCGAAAAATTTTAAAATTGAAATTCATAATAAATTTTAAATGAAAAGTATTTTAAACGAATAAAAACTTGTTTTTATCCCTTACAATCTGACTTATTTTTATTAGTTTATTTTATTAATTTGTTTAATTAACTAACTATAAATGTCGTTTTTATCTTTATTTATTAGTAATGATAATTTTCTGTTCTGTGAGTGTATTTGATTTATTTATTGACTTTATTATAATTATTGTAGTTAGTATTAATTGTTACTTTTTAATTAGTTTTTGTAATTTTTATATATATTTATGTAATTTAATTTTTAAATATGAATTCTGTTAAAGATGTTAATTTGAAGCTGCAATATAAATGTAATTATCAAAAAAATAATATGCGATTTTTTTCAGTTTGAATTTGAATGTATCAAAGATATTGAAATATGGTTGCATGCGTCTCAACTATTACACCTGCAAATAACGTCTTATAAATAAATAATGTAATAAGGAATAATAATATTTTACCGTTATCATCACAGAGAAGAAAGAAACATAGGTCGCATTAAATACTGCGCTTATTAATGTGAATCATGTTGTTATTAATCCAGTTTGTTATGCCATGGGAGGACCAGCACCTTGTCAGTCCCTCCCTTATTCCCACAAAATTATCAGTAATAAACGTAGTAATTATTACTATAGATATGTAAATTAATTAATTGTACATTAATTGTAACCTATATATTAGTATAACTGCCACTAAAGCATTCACTGTGGCCATAATAAAGCGACCTCTGTTTCATTTTCTCTGTGTTTCTTGTCAATTCATTACACATTTTCTACATTATGGTTATTAATCTTAAATTAAAGAGCGTTACTTAAAAAGTGGTCTTCATATCAGTCATTAGGGAATCAAAAATATCAAATTATTTTGAATCAATTTTTTTTACGTAATCGAAATATTTTTTCTGTATTTCAAATAATAAATGTCAAAACAAAAAGCAAGTTATAGTATATTTATAGTTAAGTTAGTTAAGCAAGAAAGTTAATTATGTAATTGTCAATGGTTTAAATGTTTACCTTGACAACATTTTTTCAACATAATTATTTATTTGATGTGTATTTTAAAGAAAGAACATAGCAAACCACATTATGATAAATGATTAATTCGAATGAAATTGCAGTAAATAATGTATTGCTTACTTTTTAGAGCCAGCGATTTTTCACTAACTTTGAATGCTACAAAAATGATATGTATCTACTGATTTTTATAGTTAATGGTATAATATCTTTTGTATGTCTTTGGAAAAATGTACATAATTGTCATGTCAAATCACAATTATTTACATGTTTGTATTTTGTCCTGTACATTATAATTCTTTTCTACACTTTATCACTCAGACTGCCACCTAGTAGCGAAACCACGAACCAACTCAAGTAGTTTCAGCTTATGGCGCTAGAATGCAGCATGTCCTAAACTACTGAGTTTGGCTAACATATTTATTTACTAAAATATTTTATTTAATAAAGGTCTTATCACGAAAATATTGACTATCATTTTAAAATCCTAATTGTCATTCATATATGGAAAAGGTAATTGTTATTATCTATTGATAAAGTGCTTATATATTTAATTACATAACATATTATATGTCAAATGCGTAAAGTTGATTTGTAAATGTACAAATTTGTCTGTGACCTATGGACCATAAGAATGAAAAGAATAAAGAATATATACATATATATATTTAACTTCCGCGTGTTTAGCGTACACAAAACTCGGAAAGAAGTTTTATATCGCACTTTTTGTATATTAGTTTTTTTTGTGAGTATAATAGTTCCGAAATTATAAAGGGGAACTGGATAAGTAAAGGTCCCAACCTACCTAAATTTTACAAATGGAAATATGTCCATATTATATTTAAATCCTGTACGTTTTTACTGTGGCCAAACGATTGTTTACTCATGAAAAAAGAAGCTGCAAGTTATCGACTTTAACATAAATCAAGTAACTAATCAACCTTTATTTTTCAAACAACTAAAGTAAAAAAATAAGGACTAATTATTAATATCAGACTAAGCGTGTCCGGGTCTGGCTAGTATTATTACAATAAATAATACAATTTTATAACATACTGATTTACATTAAACTTTTCATGGTACGAGTATTGACTCAGATGACGACTATCATTACATAAATTATAAAACCTTAAAAAATATTTATTCTATACATGGTGTTTCAAAACTGTTGCTACAAATTTTAGAATACAAACTAAATGTACGTAATGGTCTATCTCTTTTCGTTTACTATCTGTCTGTACGTCTTTGTTATTTAAAAATCATATATTTCCAAACATTCCACCAAATTTAGCCAAACCTAAATCCAATTACCCATTATTGTAATTGGATGTATTAATACCTGTAAGTTTACCTTATACATTTCAATATGGCCATTTAAAATATTTTAATTAAAATAACACAAAAAGTATTAATTTTATAGAACAATTACATGTCTGACTTGTTTAGAGAATTTTAAAACAAATGTAATGGTATAAAAAGTTTTTATATTTCATAAAAAATAACTGAATTATTGCAACTATTGCATTCCTGAGTTTCTCCGTAATGAGCTAATAGATCAACAATGCTTCAAACAATAACTCACAAATTATTTGAAATGTTTTACTTTATTCATATTAAACTTTTTTAAGTTAAATTTGATATATTTTTGAGCTGTTATTTATTTATTTAGTTGTTTTTTCATAAGACGCCGATCGTCAAGATACGGGTGAATATGGATTTTGAATGAGTGATGACCCCCTCCCCATGATTAAGCAATCTGATTCTTCAGGATATTGCATATGTAATATAACTTTCAACGTCCATATACATATTAACGTAATCCAATATAAGTGCAATAAAAATTTCAGATGAAAAATAAGTAATATTTTTTCATTGCATTTCTTTAAATTTTTTAGGTGTATTTTAATCTCACAAATGTTGTTTAACCTTTTTTCTAATCTTGTTAAATGTCAAGATTAGAAAAAATACATTTAATACTTCTTCATTTAAAATCCTATATTGTAGACCTTAAATGTTAGTTTTAGCTGTTCTCTAATCACAATTAATTTTTTTTTTTTTTAATTAACGTAATACATGTTGGTACATATATACAGTACAAGTAAACGTCACACAACGCAAATATATCAGAATATAAGCACAAAATACACAAATATACTATAGTGTAAGTACAAATTGTACAAATATGGTACAACACAAACATAAAATGCACAAATATTTACAATATTATAAGTACAAAATGCACAAATACTATGGTGATCGATTTTGGCGAACCACGCTCACCTTCCTCAGACCACATCGATTCACAAAAGAAATCTATCACCATAATATTTGTACATTTCGTACTTTACCGTTGTATATTTGTGCATTTCGTACTTATATTGTGCTGTATTTGTGCATTTTGTACTTGTACCGTTGTATATTTGTGCATTTCGTACTTATATTGTGCTATACAGTATTTGTGCATTTTGCACATTTATTTTGATATTTCAACTTTTGAATAGTCTAAAATCCTTATATACAACAAATAAGCATTATATGGCGTCGTAATGAGATAAATCATAAAATAAATGATGCAGTGATAAACCAATATGTAACTTATAGCAAAATACTAGTGATTTCAATTTGCATTAGTTTATTCGTGACATAATACAATTATAATTAGGTATCTGTAGTTTTTAATTAATATTTAATCAGTGATCTAAATGTATCAAATTGTATTAATAAATTACCTGTTGAAAATAATATTGAACACAATCATGCCACAGAGAAACACCGTTTTCATTGACAGAATTGTCTATTAATATTCCATTTAATATTTCATCTCAAACAACAAATTTTGTATCAGCACTAAACTTTATGACTCACCTACGACATTCAATCTTCACTACGAGGAGCACCCTATTCGTTTTCATTTAAAAGTCTAGAACACCCTACGAGTCTACTTGGGGGGGGGAGGGGTTCAGTCATATCATAGTTATTAGGAATGACTAAATATTTCACAATGGAAACCAAACTTCCAAATTATCAAGCCTTTTGTCATGTTCATGTTTTTTTATCAGCTGTTTAAATTGTTAAATTAAATTAATTCCAATATTAATCTTATGGAAAAAATGTGTTAGTGGCTGTTTCTAACCCTTAGAGAGGGAATTTCAAGAAATCCTTTCTTTGTTGGACTCTATGACACAAAAGCTATTAAATTTCATTAAAATCTGTTCGGTGAGGTTTTTGGATTTTATATATTAAGATTACACTAGCTGTTTTGTCTCTAGAACTCATTGATTTTTTTATATGCACAAGAAAGTGCTATCAGACGTTTCCTTTTGGTACTTCAGGTTTTCAGGCTAGTGTAGTACCAGATAATTTAATGCAGTTTGTATTTATTGACAGACATACCTCATTGACAGACCATATATTCGTATTACGTGAAATACCTAATAATTAATTGTTAGTAACAATAAAGTCAAGCGTATTACTCAACACAGCTATGCTATAGAGAAACACTCTTAATCAGAATTGTCAATAAGACTAAAACCCTTACTGTGAAAGAAGGTTTGTCAAAAATAAACAATTGGTTCAATAAGCTACCTTGTGATGTACGCTGTGACATTTATATCTACACTTTCGTACATGTTCAATTAGAACAGTACTAAGTGTTGTAATTCAAATATCTGAACGGACTCTTTACTATTCCAATTCAAAGAATATTTATTTAATATCCTATAAAACCGTTTCACTGTTCTATGTTTCAAAGAAATAAATTATTAACACAATTAATCTGGTGAAAATGAGCGCTAGAGATCAAATCTATGTTAAATTTGTTTGAAAGGCTATTGAAAGGTTACTTTCATTTAGCATGTCCATTATTTTGAGTTCACTAATGTAAATTGCTTATCGTTTAATTTATACTCTTAAATGTATAATAACTATTGTTAAAAATTAATTTATCATTGATGCTTAGCATGATAATGAAATGGACAACAAAGTTAATAATTAAAGACAAAATACAAAGGATTTGCTTCTGAATATAAACAAAATCCTTTCTAATCAGAATAAAAAAGTAATTAAAACTTTGTACCTGCACAGAGAAAAATAAACATAAGTGGCTTTCTTATAGCCTCAGCAAACGTCTAAGGGGCAGTTGTAAATAGACTACAACTAATGTACGTCTTTATATATCTGTATTAATAATTGCTTACTACGTATATCCTGGATTTGTGGGAAATAAGGAAGATACTGACAAGTTGTTGGCTCTGTCATCGCAAGGCAAACTAGAGAAATAACTACTCGACGATTATTTAGCGTACTGTTGGATGCGAACACTGTTTCTTTCTTCACTGTGGTTCCTGGTTATTAAAGGAGGATGTATGATGAAATCAACGCACGAATAAAAAAAATTTGTTCTAGACTAAATATGTTATCGTGGAAATAACTTACTATATATCAAAATATTATTTTAAGTTTTTAGATACTACTGCAAACTATGTGGTCGTAGCTAAGACAGACAGAAGCAAAGCAATTTATAGACTTTATGTTAAGGGTGGTTTAATGCGAAGTTGTGCACTTACTTTAGTTCACTGAACAGTACATCTCCTGCAGTGCGATTCATCGCTAAGTTTATCAGCGCGCCGTGACTCACTAGACGCAATTTCAAAACATTAATGTACTGCGGATAATGCCTATGGGTACTAGTACGGCGTTTTACCTTTCACGCATTCGTTGAAAGTAAAAATAAATATCGTAAAGACGTTATTTGTATCCAAAGGTTATATGTGAATAAATGGGATAAAGCAACTTGTTTCCCCAAATATTGTTTTCAATTCAAACCACCATCAAAATATTGCTTACAACATCAAATTGACCGTTTCTTATCGTTTACTATTTTCACCCATCATGCATTAAATCGATCATGATTATGTACTGCTGAAATCTGGTATCATTTGAAACCAGATTTGCAAAGGTGCAGAAGTCAACTTATTTTATATTATTGTCTTCCTTGGACTTTCTTAAAATAACCCTTATATTTTCGGTGTGATTGGTCAGAGAATCTACCTGGCCATTTTAATAAATTAAACGCTTTTAAAAATATTCTGGCCTATACCCAGTGGCGACGATAAAGTACTCGCAGAGTCTGTCCTGATCATCGATGAATATACTTTTTAAAATTAAATATTGCAAAAGAAAAGGCGACAGATTGCTTTTTACAGATAATAAAAGAAAAGTTATAAGTATAGCGTAAAGTATTCCTATTGTATTTTATATGTAATGCCTGATGATAAAATGGTAAACCATGAGACCCCCCCCCCCCACCTATTATATCAATATTATACTGTTTCATCAAAATCATACTATTTAGTGCTAAAAGACAAGACGTTGACGGAGCTGTAGTTTTTGGAAAAAACATAAACTCGTTTGAATTAAACCTAATGTTAACCTTAAGAATTGGTTTAATATAATTGGTTGGTAGCGTAGTTGGTTCAAGTCCAGCTTTATGTGCTAAAGGTTGTCAGTTCGATCCCAATCAGTGTCAATACATTTTGAGAAGGATCAGCTGATAATCACCGGCTGTACATTTGTCATTGGGCTATTAATTAATGACACTTTCTAAGGAATAGTCGGCCTTAGTTTGTAACAATGACTACATTCGCTCATCTACACTCATCACACTCATTCGAAATCCACATTCGCCCATATCTTGACGATCGGCGTCTTATGAATAAATAAATAAATAAAAGAGCAAAATGTTATTAATACGTCCTTGAAGAGCTTACAACCCAAGTCAGATTAGGACAAGCCCTATTACATTTAAAACGCAATGAAATGTTTACAAGACAAATTTCTCAGAGTTAGTTTCTAAATCAACGCAGCTCGCACAGAGATGTAATGTTTCTACCAAAATACTGCAAAAAACGTAACAGATAATTATTGTGAGGTGGTTTTTCGATGAACTAGCGTATAGTAATAAAATTTACAACCCTGTTAATCTGTTTGAGATAATAATGAATATTCAATTCCTCGTTGGATATTTTAATCGATCAAACACAAAAAAGGTTCTCTAGTCAAAACATTGTAATCAGAAACTTGTATTTCTTTTAGGGCTGTATAACCCAAAAAGACTTGCTAATAAATATACTACAGAAAAGGTACTTGTCCTCATAAATAAAGTACCTCGATGACATAAATAACTTGATAACTAAATAAATATTGTCGTGTAGGTCATCGTTATATGACGAGATTGCTGCAAAAAAACTTTCAGAGATATAACAAAACTGCTCAAAGATCAAAATAATTTGTAGCTTTCCAAACCTACAACAACAGCTACAACGGTGTGACTGTACCTCACATAACAGAAACGACTGTACCGGCAGAAATAAGCCTCTCCAAATTAAAGATTATTAAAAATTATTTTAAAATACTATGAGTCAATCAAGACTTGTGCCCCTTGCGCTGTTTTACGGAGGGATTAGCCAGCTTAAACAGAATCAGTGAGGCAGATATTAAATGGCTCGATGGATAGAACTTAGCTTTGTGATAGGAGATCACTTTTCATTCTTTTGGATCTTTATCCAAATCATTTTGAAATTAACAAATGGTAGCTGACTGCAAACTATACGAAACCATAACCATCACTCGGAACACCGAAGTAGAGAGTACCTTGGTGGGAGAGTGGCTGTTGGCAACCGACAGAACCCTACGAACCTTCACCTCGAAAACTAGCTCCCCCTTATTGAGGTACGTCACATTAAAACTCAAATTATATACGCATAAGATGCAGAAGACAAATTATATGTGTCTAGGATTCAAAAAATAATTTAGGATTTTATTTTGACTCCCAGTGGATCGTCTCCGATACGATGAAAAAATGTTATATTTGCTCCAAAATTCAACTTTTATGTGTAGAATATATTTGTAAAGTGTTGTTGCTCTATCTTCAAAGGTAAAAAAGAATTAAATCTCCAGACTATTGGTACACGTTGTATAATAATTAATATATATGCTATTAAGAATAAACAGTTAAAATACATTATAAACAATCACCTAACAGTTCTGACAGACCAACCAGCTAACAGTACTGACGGACTAACCAGCTTAGAGTACTGATGGACCAATCAGCTAACAGTAGTGACGGACCAATCAGCTAACAGTTCTGACGGATCAATCAGCTAACAGTAATGACGGATCAATCAGCTTAGAGTAATGACGGACCAATCAGCTAACAGCACTAACGGACAAATCAGCTAACATCATTAATGGACCAATCAACTAACAGTACTGACGGACCAATCAGCTAACTGTACTGACGGACCAATCAGCTAACCAACCAATAACACTGTATGTGTACGGGTGGGCGGGTGTGTCAATACCACTGTATGTGTATGGGTGGGCGGGTGGGTCAATAACACTGTATGTGTAAGGTGGGCGAGAGGGTCAATAACACTCTATGTGTATGGTTGGGAGAGTGGGTCAATACCACTGTGTGTTTGGTTTCGGTGTCAAAAATTCTGCCTTTGTTTGTAGTTGTGCAATTAAAAATTCTTCAATATTTGTTCTCTAGAGGGTATAGGAAGTCCTCAAAGTAAGTTTTTCCCCCATAAGTGCGAACAAACTTAAGATCTAATGAACCTACCCTGACGGATCAATCAGCTCAGAGTACTGACGGACCAACCAGCTAACAGTACTGACGGACCAATCAGCTTAGATTACTCCCGTGTTATTCTTACTATTCCTACAGTACGGCTCCCATGTTATTCTTACTATTCATACAGTACGACTTCCGTGTTATTTTTACTATTCATACGGTACGGCTCCCGTTTTTGTCTTACTATTTATACAGTACGACAACAGTGCTATTCTTACTATTCTTACAGTACGCCTCCCGTGTTATTCTTAATAATCATTAAGTACGGCTCCCGTGTAATTCTTACTATCCATACAGTACGACTCCCATGTTATTCTTACAGTACGATATGAATCCCTTGTTATTCTTACTATTCTTACAGTACGACTCACGTGTTATTCCTACTATTCATACAGTATGAATCCCTTGTTATTCTTACTATTCATACAGTACGACTCCCATGTTATTCTTACAGTACGATATGAATCCCTTGTTATTCTTACTATTCTTACAGTACGACTCCCGTGTTATTCTTACTATTCATACAGTATGGCTCCCGTGTTATTCTTACTATTTATACAGTATGACTCCCATGTTATTCTTACAGTACGGTATGAATCCCTTGTTATTCTTACTATTCTTACAGTACGACTCCCGTGTTATTCTTACTATTCATACAGTATGGCTCCCGTGTTATTCTTACTATTTATACAGTATGACTCCCATGTTATTCTTACAGTACGGTATGAATCCCTTGTTATTCTTACTATTCTTACAGTACGACTCCCGTGTTATTCTTACTATTCATACAGTACGACTCCTGTGTTATTCTTACTATTCATACAGTATGGCTCCCTTGTTATTCTTACTATTTATACAGTATGACACCAGTGTTATTCTTACTGTACGGTATGAATCCCTTGTTATTCTTACTATTCATACAGTACGACTCCCGTGTTATTCTTACTATTCATACAGTACGACTCCCGTGTTATTCTTACTAATCATACAGTACGACTCCCGTGTTATTCTTACTATTCATACAGTACGACTCCCGTGTTATTCTTACAGTACGGTATGAATCCCTTGTTATTCTTACTATTCTTACAGTACGACTCCCGTGTTATTCTTACTATTCTTACAGTACGACTCCCGTGTTATTCTTACTATTCATACAGTATGGCTCCCGTGTTATTCTTACTATTTATACAGTATGACTCCCATGTTATTCTTACAGTACGGTATGAATCCCTTGTTATTCTTACTATTCATACAGTACGACTCCCGTGTTATTCTTACTATTCCTACAGTACGGCTCCCGTGTTATTCTTACTATTCATAGGCTACAGTACGACTCCCGTGTTATTCTTACTATTCATACAGTACGGCTCCCGTGTTATTCTTACTATTTATACAGTATGACACCAGTGTTATTCTTACTATTCTTACAGTACGATTCCCATGTTAGTGAAAGAATGGCTTCAACGTACTCACTGGTGTAGTGGATCCCCACTTCTCGCCGGAGATTTTCCAAGATCCCTTGTCCAGCATTCTTCTCTAGGTCGTAGGAGCCGTAATGGAGGCCTCGTAGCTTGAAGGTCTCTACTAAAGTCTCCATCATCAGCTTACAGGTGTGCTTCCCTGACAGATGTCGACAGCCATCTCTTTCGTATACAAGCATTGTCCTCGTCCACCCGTACCTGGAATATTAAAAAATATGCTTTTATTACAATGTATACAAAATTGGTTACTTATACATTAGATTGCACTTATATATGCCATTTGTATTTAAACCATGAGATTCCTCTTCTTTCATTTCGCAAGTTCAAATCAAGATTTAATAATTGTTACTTTCTCCCATTTGCCTTAGTATAGAGAAAGTATTGTGATCACCCAAAAAAAAGTGTTATTACAAGTTGGTCTAAATATCCTAGGGTCTCCTGGACTCATAAAGTTTTTTTTTTTTTTTTTTTTTTTTTTGAAAAAAGATTTTGGTGTCCGTCTATATGTGTATCTGTATGAGTATACATACAGTTCAATGGAGACCAAATGAATGGATAAATTTTAATGAAAATTGGCATTTATGTGTATTTAACCAATATATCTAGGCCATTTTTTACTTTTTTGAAATTTTATTTATTTTTATTTTGGTGGGCAAAAACCTACAAAAATTTCATTTTCTCAAAAACAGCTCTAAAGATTTTTCTTATTTATATTTTCAGGAAATATGTGAATTACAATTTAAAATATTTTAGTAGAAATATTTATGTAACTTGACTAGTTTTGAGTTATAGAAAAAATATTTGGGAATCAAACTGGTAATTTTCAAAGTTTTTATTTGTTTAGTATTTAATATGGGAGAGTGTACCAATTCTTTGAAACCATTTACTATCCCAGTTGTAACAAAAAAAGTCCCAGAATTTAAACTAGTTTTCACTGTACATAAAACGGACACCGTTATTACTAAAAAACCTGTTAATGTATCGCATTTACGTATCAATATCTGGTTGATAGGAATGTTTTCTTTAAGTCTTATTAATTTCAACTTTTCGAGAAAAAGTTCTTATAAATTCTCTGAAACATTGTTTTCTTGGCTTCGAGGTCGTAAAATTAATTACTTGTTCTTGTTGTAATCTTCATGACATATATAGTTACTATACATTACTTTAATATGTGTAAGTAATGCAGTGATTTTATTTTGATTTAAATCAATGAAATTATCAATTTAAAGTTATTTTTACAATTAATTCATACAGTACGAGTCCCGTGTTATACTTACTATTCATGTAGTACTACTGCAATTTTAAATCATTACATTTACTTACATATATGAAAGTAATGTATCTAACTTTACATGTCATGAGAATTTCAACAAGACCAAGTAATTAATTTTACAACCTCTAGAAGCCAAGAAAACAATATTTCAGGGAATTTATAAGAACTTCTTTTCTCGAAACGTTAATTCTAAAATTAAAAAAAAAAATTAAATAAAACATTCCTATCAACTAGATATTTAAATTTAAATGCGATACTTTAATAGGTTTTTTAGTAATAATGGTGTAAGTTTGATGTACAGTGAACATTAGTTAAAATTCTGGTACTTCTTCGTTCCAACTAGGATAACAATTACTAAAACTTGTAATACAATTTTAAAATACATGTACCTTAACGTATATAGAGCGAAACAGGTGTGTGATTATAGTTTCCATAGAACTCTTTGTTTTGTACAATTGTTAATTGTTGCATTATAATTAAATTAGAAAATTGTATTTAGAAAATGTTATATATTGTAAGAACTGAGAGGTTTAGGAGTTTGGTTTGTTTTCCAAAAGTTTTCGATATAAATTCTCCAAGTTTTGAGAAAAATTCAGAATCTTCCCCTTTCAAATAAAAAAGTAGTTTTTTCCCATATAAAATAGTTAAATAACAAGTATTTTCACGTTTGTTAATTTCCTGTCAATTTCATGCGACATGTTTTCTGAAGGCAACATGTTTGGTGAGCCTTACCTGTTCAGATGTCCTGGTTTAGAGGGTTCTTATTGGTTTGTTTAGCTTCTATAGTTAAAGAGGGGGTAAGTCCGTGGGTCGAAGCGTGCGGCCCTTCGGGCAGTGCTACGATATCTTTCTGAGTGTAACCACGTGCGATCCTTTCGAGTACACGGCGACTTATACCGTTTCGGTGTTCTTACCGTTGCGGCAATTTTTCAGTTGTTCGCGTGTGAGTGAGTGGTTGAATGCCGGTCGAGCTTTGTTATGGTCAGTTTTGGATTCGAAACCTCCAGGACAGCTACGTAAGTAATTTTTACAAGTTTTCTTTAGTTAGAGATTTTCAGTAGGGTTTTAGTAGATAGGGTAAGATCCACCAAGCATGTGCGGTTAAACTTGTTTCTGGTTTGAAGTCACTCTTCTAGTGACAAATTTTTAGAGTGTTTTGATTTCTGTTTAAAACTTTGTAAGTAAAAAGTAAAAATGTTTCAAGTATCTAAAAGCTGGTTATTTCGTTTGGTTCAAGATCTCCCGGAGGCAAATTTAAATTTTAAAGCAATTTATACAATTTTAAAGAATTTAGAAAATTTATTACAATTTTGAATTTTGAATCTTTTGATTTAAGAGTTTAAAGAAATTTATTGAAAAAGTCAAATAAATAAAAAAGTTTCTGGTCTGAAGATATTTAATTTATTATTTAGGAAGAGCTGTTTTAATTTATTTCTGTTCCATTGAGTCAATAAAAGAAGATATTTTTATTTTCGTGTTTTATCATTATTTGTAGAAGAATCCAATTTTTATTTGTTGAAGTAATTTATAAGAATATAAATAAAGAAAAATTTGTATCATTGAAGAAGTTTTATTTTAATCTCTCATTTAAGTTTGTTCAACATATCAAAAATAAATAGTAGCTTTTATAAGGCTACAGTTTGTTAAATACAACATTCAATCTCGGACGTAAATAATTTATGGGGCGACAGTAGATAGAATCTTGACTGGGTCCGTTGGTACGTGCTCGAAACGTCAGCTTATATACAATCGGATTTTTTTAATTTATGGCTCTTTAAATTGTCGTATAATGTTATCACGTAAAAATATATTTATTTCCGTTTTAGATTTTATTTTAAATTTATTTATTTTTAGTATTACTTATTAAAAATACGATTTCTATTATATAGTTTATGTAAAAAGTCTATATATCAAATATAGTCACAATTGAACAAACACTGGAGAGAATTACGAATAGAACAGTTACATTTGGAAGGTGAAGTGGTGTTTGTCGACTTGTTTGTGTTCTTACTCATCCCATTCAAACATAAGTGGTTGAATTCCGTTTGGACATATTGGATAAATTAATAAACTTCGATAACTTATCTAAAGATTGATTCAGTATATTCTTGTATTAACAACATCCCAAACCGATTCTGTACTATATCGTATTCTATTATAGGCACAAGGGTTCAGTAAAAATTAAAAAAAAAAAACTTTAAATAAATTAGTAAATTTGTTTTATGTTGGCCTGCGAATAAACTTAAAGTGAATATTGTTTTATAATTATCTACTGGTTGTTTAGTTCTAAAATTCTTCAATTAGAGGAAATATTTTGAAAAAAAAAGGAATCAGCTTTTCCCTTTAGATGTTAATTTATTATTGGACTATTAATGAATAACATTTTATTGGTAAAACGATGCCATTATTCAACAAAAAACTAAATTTGTTTATTACACTCATCACTATGTGCAATACATGCATATTCATTCGAATATTTGTACAATTGACGTTTTAATAGTAAATAAAAATAAACACATTTTTGTGGGTATTGATATTTTAACTGCGAATAAAATGACGCAAAAACGGCAAAAAGGATTGTTTAATTAATCATTCCTAAAAATTCATTTACAGCTTTCATTCAGCAAGTCAACCTACTGTCGGCGCAGAAATGATTTGCACCCGAGTTTGAAGGTTGTTTTCCAAGGGACTAAGAGGCCTACGAAAAATCTACTCACACCATTGGTTTTAATGTTTCTTTGTACGTTATGATATATGCATTTTTAAATTTTATTATAAGGATTAATAATTTTTTTCCTAATTAGAAAAAAAGTACCGGGATTTTTAGCTTTCACTGTTTATCAAATTTGCATCGTTATTAATCAAAAACCCGCATTTATAGTTTAATAACTGGTTGATAAGAATGTTTTCTATAAGTTTAGTAAATTTTAAAATTTTAATTTTTCGAGAAAATCATTCTTATCAATTCCCTAAAACAACGTTTTCTTAGCTTCTATAGGTCGTAAAATTAGTTATTGTAATTTTTATCCAATGTATAATTGCGATATATTACTTCCACAACAAACTTTTGAAACAACATTCATTTGAAAAAGATCAAATGTTACGAATAGATTTTACGAGTTTTATCACAATACTCCTATCTTTTAGATGTCTTATTTTCCATTTTCTATATTTTATAAAATTACGTTATATACAGTAATTATTTTTAAAACTTTTTAAAATACACTGATAAGTAATTAGAATAAATAAATAAATATGGATACGTTATCTGTACATTTATTTATAACAAAAAACTCATACGACTTTAAATGCCAAGGTAAAAGATAACATTTGTATTATCATTTGAGTAGCGGGAAACTAGACGCTTCATCAGAGCTGTGACAAATGGTAGCTGATCAAGTGCTGTGTCACATTCTGGGTGAAAAGTCAACTCCTACAGGAGCGCGAGGGCTTTGTGTTTATACCTTGGTATTTTCGTATCAATTTACAACATTATTTCTTGTTTATCCCTAATGAAAAATAGCCGTTAGAAACAATATTTACATTAATCAAAAGTTTATAATTAACTAGTCTACGTTTAGTAAAAGTATTTAAGTTTCAACTTCAACTTTAGCCTAAAAACAAAAAATACTGTTAAATAAAACTGAATTTTTTTATGTATGTTAGTTTAGTTTTAGGTTATAATTTTAAAAATAAACAATATTTTCCATGCTCAATGTTAAAAATTATATTTTGATTCAAACCATATATCAATATTAATATTAGCAAAAATAGATTGTGCACATGTTTAGTACACAGATTGTGAATATGTTAAGGAAAATTTGAAAAAATTAATTGAGTGTAGGGTGAGTATGAATGACCTGTTAGGCTTGTTACTAACTAGGTTTTACTTAGATAAGGCCATTTATTAGTTGCCCAATAACCAGGAGAACTAAAAGACCTACAAATTTACGTGGAATCCATACCACGTAACGTTTGGTTGATTTTCAGCTGTGACAAGTCTGAGACTATTTTTTTCACTATACAAAATCCGAACCCTAACTACCTCCTAACAAATACATCCAGATTTCTCTAGTAGAGCTCATGGCGATAGCAACCATTGAGCGGACGCTCTTAACTCATTTCGGTATTAAGAGGATTTTACATAGGACCTTGTCCCCAAGTAGCTGGGTTACAGCACTGCAGCACTAGCGCCGGTTGGATAGGACAGCTATCAGTAGTCATGTACACGTATAGGGTGGGTAGGAAGGAGTACCAAATTATTTAAGTGAACTTCAATTTTTCACTCAAACTAGTTCTACTTTTATAATATCATAATGTGGATTGTCTGAAAACGAATACGTCAATGATTCTTTGTAATGAGTTTGTTTAAATAATAGCAACTTCTTCTCTGGTCTCTGGCGTAGTAGGCAAATTTTACTGTGGAATTTATTTATTTATTGTAGTTCATTACTTCAATTATTAGTCAAAAGTTATTCTGGAAAGTGACTTTTCATCAGAAAATAAAGTAAGGCAAAGAAAATCCAAAATCTCTAAGTATTATTAGTATTTCTTTTTTATTCATACAATGATTAAAAGGAAGACTCTCATCATTACATTACAAAATCATTATACATTAATAATCAATACAAATATTTGGTGACAAAACGAATTTTAATACAAGAAAGTATTCATAGCTAAAAACCAAAACTGTTGAAATATGTATCAAAAATATTTTATTCTTTGAGTTAGTTAACATAATTTAGTAATGATTGACTTTGTACATACGTCGTTTTAGACGGTAGACCGTCGTTTAGACGTAGTTAGACGGTAGGCCTATATTTTAAGGAAATTATCTGTTAATGAGTTTTAACAACTCTTTTAAAAGAGTGCACATTATATCATTATATAAGTATGCCTAGTTTACGAACTATGTTTCAACAATAATACACCAATATTAATTATAACACAATGTTTATAAAATGTTATATATAAAAAGAACAATGTAGTGTTTGAGGATAAGAGTAGCATAGTAGTAATAATAATAATAATATAATAATAAACTTTATTTCTCATAATTTGCAATGAATACATAATGACAGATTTAATTTTCCATGACAGTAAACATTACACATCTTCGGCATTGAAACTTCACTTTGTTTAGATAATCACTGCGCAACATTATAAACCACTAACAATAATTAATTATATGCAAACCTTAATGATATATACACATTTTGTAATAAATATTTGTTTAAGTTTGCTATTGTATGTTTAAACATGAATATAAATTATAATGAGAAATAAAGGGTTAACCTCCCAAGCTAGCCTGTTTGGAGGATATCTTATACTATCTTGTAAAAGTAAAACAGCTATTGGCAATAAAAACGTTGAAGTACAAAAAAATACATAAATAAATAATCTGTATCCTAATATTGAATTCGTATATCTTGAATATATATATTCTTTTTTCTCACTATAATAGTGATTGATAATAGTGGTGATATAATAGTGAATGGGGTAGTAGTGACATAATAGTTAGTCAGGATAGTAGTGACATAATACTCGGTGAGGATAATTGTGATATAATGGTGAGTGAGGATGGTAGTGACATAATAGTGAGTGAGGACTAGTAGTGACAAACAGTGAGTGAGAATAGCAGTGACTTAATAGTGAGTGAGGATAGTAGTGACTTAATAGTGAGTGAGGATACTAGTGACATAATAGTGAGTGAGGATAGTAGTGACATAATAGTTAGTCAGGATAGTAGTGACATAATAGTGAGTGAGGATTAGTAGTGACAAATAGTGAGTGAGAATAGTAGTGACTTAATAGTGAGTGAGGATAGTAGTGACTTAATAGTGAGTGAGGATAGTAGTAACATAATAGTGAGTGAGGATAGTAGTGACATAATAGTTAGTCAGGATAGTAGTTACATAATAGTGAGTGATGATAGTAGTGACATAATAGTGAGTGGGGATAGTAGTGACATAGTAGTGAGTGAGGATAGTAGTGACATAATAGTGAGTGGGGATAGTAGTGACATAGTAGTGAGTGAGGATAGTAGTTACATAATAGTGAGTGGGGATAGTAGTGACATAATAGTGAGTGAGGATAGTAGTGACATAATAGTGAGTGAGGATAGTAGTGACATAATAGTGAGTGAGGATAGTAGTTACATAATAGTGAGTGAGGATAGTAGTGACATAGTAGTGAGTGAGGATAGTAGTTACATAATAGTGAGTGAGGATAGTAGTGACATAGTAGTGAGTGAGGATAGTAGTTACATAATAGTGAGTGAGGATAGTAGTGACATAGTAGTGAGTGAGGATAGTAGTTACATAATAGTGAGTGAGGATAGTAGTGACATAGTAGTGAGTGAGGATAGTAGTGACATAATAGTGAGTGAGGATAGTAGTGACATAATAGTGAGTGAGGATTAATAGTGACAAATAGTGAGTGAGAATAGTAGTGACTTAATAGTGAGTGAGGATAGTAGTGACATAATAGTGAGTGAGGATAGTAGTGACAAACAGTGAGTGAGGATAGTAGTGACATAATAGTGAGTGAGGATAGTAGTGACATAATAGTGAGTGAGGATAGTAGTGACATAATAGTGAGTGAGGATAGTAGTGACATAATAGTGAGTGAGGATAGTAGTGACATAATAGTGAGTGAGGATAGTAGTGACATAATAGTGAGTGAGGATAGTAGTTACATAATAGTGAGTGAGGATACGTTTACTGTAATGATGCTATTTTTACTTCAGAGTAAATGTTTTCTTTTAGCGTAATATCTTAGTACACTGTAATATGCAGTCTATAAATGTGTCGATTTTTATTTATAGATGGCGAAAGGGTGCTAACAGATGTTTGTTTCAACAATACCTTCTGAAATAGAGGTAAGAGGATCAGCTGTTTACTTATTGACATGTGTCCGTGATAACTGTTCGTTGGCTCTAACGATTTGTTTCCTTTCTGCATATATCTATAAGTGATTCGCCAAACTGATTCCGAATGCAACAAATTAATTCTCTCAAAGTAAGTTGTAACTAAATAATGAATTTTAATTTTTCGTTTGTATGCTTAAATAATGAGCACACAAATATTATGAAGCTATTTGACATAACATTACAATTTATATATTAACTGAATATCGTCTCCCATAAAATAATATTATGTGTTTTTTTTTCAGACATGGCTCTTTAAACTTGAAAATATCTTGGATAGATTTGTATTTCGTATAATTATGTATACTGATAACATTTAGCCTGTTATTTATGAACTAAATGTTCAATATCAGGGCTTTATTAGATGGTAAATAATGTCGTTTGTTTATATTTTTAAATCGTATTAAACCAAGTTACTTATAATTACTCCTCACTAACAAATCCCTTTCCATAATCATGAAAGATATTTACTTTTGACCAGTTGAATCTAAAAAAAACTTGTTGATACTTGCTAGTTTCCTGTAGTGAATTTCCTTTTGAAAAGTCTTGTTGGCTTTCAGTAAAAGGTTGTCATGGTAAGGTAAAATAGTTCACATTAAATATCGTCTCAAATGTTAAATGAATGGTGAAGGTAAATTAACAGTTGAATTTTATTTTATTTCAGATAGTGGAGTTTTATAAAAAAAACTGCTTTAACTTTAATAACCTGTTATAAAGATACTGCATCCTCTGCGTAAATTAAATGATGGATTTTAAAATTACATAGCACCTAGACTTAAAAGTAGGAATTAAATCCATGCTTATCATTTATGATTTTTAATAATGTCTTGTAATACTATGCACGGTAAATTAAATTAATATTTAAATATATAACAAATTCTACAGTACATTTTGAGATCATAATAATATCTTTCTTATGTACGTTTACAGTACTCGTGTTTGAGATTAACAAATTGGCGTATGCGCATGTTTTTGGCTATTCGAAACTCATCAGTAGTATGCGGATTTTCCTATTACAATATTTGGAAAAAATATTTGTGATAACATTAATTGCTATGTCCACAGACTTTTTAACATTTTATTTCTTTTTTATTACTCATTTTCGTAATATTGTAACCCTGATGAGTATAACCTACTCTAGTTAAGGATACTAAAAAGGATGTACGGATTTTATTTTTACTACACCAATTATTACAGTAGAAATAATATACCTCACCAAATGTTTTGTAAAAGAAATATAATGAATTGTTCAAAAAATAGGTAGCAATTTAAATTTAACAAGCTAATTTTGAACCATTTATATTCAATAAATTCCACAAACTTCCACAATTCCGTCTAACAGTATCAATGTTATTATATAAAAAGCTAACTTTATGAGAATATTGTTTCATCTTCTGAATGCCATCGACATCATCCCTAATTGCATATCTGATATGTGACGGCACTGAGCTGTGATATAGCTACATGCCTGTATTGCGTGAGTTGCGTCTATACTGTAGTAGGCGCTCGTGCAATAGTTAGGATTATAGTGGACAAACGTACTTAAAACTCAAACTCGTTAAATCCTCTCAACTACTTGATCGTCTTCTCGTGTACCATAACTCTTAACTATTTGTTCCTTAAGATATAAGAATAAATATATACTGCCATTGGGTATAATTAGTCAATAGCACAAGATATGGAGATTGAACAGTCGTATACCCGGGTCAAATACAGGACAGACCACATATTTTATCGTGTAATTCGAACCAAGTTACAATTCTGATACCCAGCTAACAGATAATCAGACATCTACGATAAAAATAGATCAATAATAATAATTTTTATTACAAAGGAGTTCATTATTAACTGTGTACCCCATGAACAATAGATTTTACTTAAATTAAAAAATATTTATCAAAGAGCACTTAGTTACTGTAGATAAGCCACTAAAAAATTGGCCTACTGAATGAACTGTTGCAAGGGATACACTCAGTGTTGAAAGTGAGAGAGAGAACTACTCTTCCCCAACTACGTGAGTTTATTTTTCCCCAATTAAAAATTCTCACAGCAACTGGAATGACGGTAGCCCCACCCACTACGTCAGATTATTAGTTGGTTTGATTGACACTAGTAAATCAAGCTTAGAATAATTAAATTCAATAATTATTTCGTACTCATATTAAAATTAAATAATAACAATACACTATGAATAAATATTTAAACAATAAATAACAAATAAGCAAACAAGCAAGCTCATTATAGTTTTTATTTATGTTTTTTTTTTTATCTTAACGTCGTTGCGGAAGTGACGTCATGCTTGTGATGTAAGGTAGATACACTCAGATGAGTGGTGGAACAACATCCCGCCACTGCTAAAACCCCTGTATGCGCTTAATATAACACGCAGGTCACTTTCTGTCCGGTCCAATTATAATGACTTATAATTACTTTATAATAATATGCATGTACGACCATTAATTAATGTGGTATTACTTTATCGATTAAGTATTCACACAAGTTTCGCGTGTGTGGTGCTACTACGTTCTTTATTATGGTAATAAAAGGAGGGGATCGGCCTCTCCTTAAAAAAAAAAAAAAAAATAATAACTAAAGAAGCTTGGTTTCCATTGAATGTTATTCTTCTTAATTTTACCAATTTTGTTTTTCACACGTTATTTAGCCTTACATTATTATTATGTACACTAATCAGGGGATAATTCATAGAAACTATAGTATTTTTCATACATAAACATTCAAACAATACATAATGATCTTCTCGACCTTCCTACATGTGAATTATATATTCAACCCCCACTCATCTGCCATCATTAAAATTATAATTATTACACTACTAATAAAAAAGTATTTTTAGAAACTAAAATATTGTTGTGGACATTTTAATTGTGTCCCCTGATTCGATCTTTCTTTGTGGTACATTTTCAGCCTTCAATAACGATACATTTCTTAGCGCATGCATTGTTTCTAGTATACATTGCAACTTGATGGAACATCGCGTGACTCAAGATAGAACTTAAGTACATCAGGTATAAACATGGCGGTTCACTGTTTGTAATTTATTGTTGTGACAGTTTCGACAAGAATGTATTCAATTTGAGATCGATGGGCTAGAAGGACCACCTTGTCGAGAAGACAAACTGCAATTAAAACTTTGGTAATTACACTCACCTATTTTCACCATCGACAACTACACATGGGCCAAGATATTTGAGCTACTGTCGGTGCAGAAATTATGTGCACCCGAGTTTGAAGGTTTCTTTCTAAGAAACTAATAAAAGACCTACGAAAAATCTAATCATACCATTGTTTTCCTCGTTTGATTGTACGTTAGGAAATTGACATTTGAAATTGTATTATAAGTTTTAATAATTTTTATCCTAGTTTGAACATAAAAATTACCGGAGTTTTAACTAGTTTTCACTGTACAACAAATTTACACCGTTATTACTAAAAAGCCTGTGGTTGTATCACATACATATTTTAATAAGTGGTTGACAGAAATGTTTTCTATATTTGTTATAAATTTTTTAATTTTAACTTTTCGATAAAAAAACTCTTATTAATTTTTAATATTTTAATACGTGGTTGATAGAAATGTTTACTATATTTGTTATACGTTTTTTAATTTTAACTTTTCAATAAAAAAGCTCTTATTAATTATCTTAAGCATAGTTTTCTTGGCTTTTAGATGTTATAGAATGAATTAATTTGTCTTGTTGTACTCCTTATTACATGTATACATTAAGATTTATATGTTGCGATACATTAACTTTCATATGTGTGAGTGAATGCAATGTTTTCATATTTATTTAACAATTTAAATTTATCAATTTCAAGTTATTTTAAATTGATTTAAATCGATTTAAAATTACTGCATTTACTTAGGCATATGAAAATAGTATATCGTAACTCTACATGTAATAAGAAGTACAAATTCATTCAACAACCTCTACAAGCCAAGAAAACTATGTTTCAGATAATTAATAAGAGCTTTTTTATTGAAAAGTTAAAATTCAAAAATGTATAACAAATATAGTAAACAATTTTATCAACCACGTATTAAAATATAAATGTGATACAACCACAGTTTTTTTAGTAATAACGGTGTAAATTTGTTGTACAGTAAAAACTAGTTAAAACTTCGGTACTTTTTATGTTCAAACTAGGATAAAAATTATTAAAACATATAATACAATTTCAAATGTCAATTTCCTAACGTACAATCAAACGAGGAAAACAATGGTATGATTAGATTTTTCACCGGTCTTTTAGTTTCTTAGAAAGCAGCCTTCAAAAATGGGTGCGCATAATTTCTGTGCCGACAGTAGGTTTTATATTTTCTAACTTACCTAAAACAACAATAAATTTTAATAACAAAAGATTATTTACAACCTGCTTATTAATTACCCTTGATTACAAATTTTTTCCTGAAATAATATTTTTAACTAAATAATAAGTATACTAAATATGCTTTTTCCTCATAAGGGTTAATTTAAATGTATGTACATTTTATTTTGTAGTAATTTCACTAATATTAATGTTCTTCACATAATTATTTTGTGCATATAATGAACATTTTTTGAACATAGACACCAAAACTATCATTATGAAACTGGGTCTAAACTTTAGTTTAGCAGTTTACTGCTTTAGCAGTACCTGCTGGTTTATCATTAGTGATAAGAGAGATGTTATTAGATTAAAATAAAATTAAGAGTAAATAAAAAGAAATAATTCTGCAGAATATTTGTCTGTAATCAGGCTTTTTCAACCTTTTTTGAAAGTTATAAATATCATGAACTATGTGCTTAATTAATGCAAAATATTTTTTTTTTACTACATCTATAATAAAGGTGACAGTTCTTTTTTCAAAAAGGCTTTAAATATTAAAATGGCAGAGTGATATATTAAATAAGAATTTCTGTAAGAATCTTTCTGTAAGAATAAATTCGTGAATTTCTATAAGAATCTTTCGTGATAAAATTTTAAAATCTGAGATTTTTAAAGAGTCAAAAAAATGTATCAATAAAACTATTGTCAGTGCTTGTTTAGTAATTATTTTCTCATACTTGTCCACTATGAGTATACTAAAGTTGTAAAACTATTAAATTTGTTATAGACATATTTTTTAACGATCAGTTTTATTGCATTAGTCTGTTCAATAAAAACATTAAATTATCTTACCGATCTAAAACGGCGTTCAGGAAGTCCGCCATGTCACGGAAAGAGAGCAGACCCACTCGGACCAACAAATGGTATTCACTAGTGTTGGATCGTTTGTCCTTGGCGAAGTCGAAGGTCAAAGCTCCAGTGGTAAGCATGGGCGTAGACCAGAACTTGAGGGTGCGGGCCACTGGTGCTGTAACAGGTAAGATTATTTGGTTATTGCATCGTCCAAGAAATATTTCATTTCATCTTATTCTAAGACGCCGATCGTCAAGACATGAGCAAATGTGGATTTCAAATGAGTGTGATGAATGTACGTAAGCGAATGTAGACATTGTTACAAAATAAGGCCGAATATTCCTTAGAAAGTGTTATTAATTAATAGCCCGATGACAAATGAACAGCCGGTGGCTATCAGCCACTTTCCCCTTTCAAGATCAGCCGTAACACAAGATCCCTTTCAAAATGTGTTACGATCTTGATTGGGATCGAACTGAGAACAAATACTTTATGCAGCTGGGATTTAACCAACTACTTGTTGGGGGAAAACAATACAACCACTATTTTTTGTGACAAATATTAAGCTGTAGCTATGTCAATACTACTATTTGTGATACATATTAAGGACCTGTTGTCAGAAGGTAGCTATGTCATTACAACCACTGTTGTTTGTGATGCATATTAAAGACTTGTTGTCAGAAGGTAGCTATGTTGTTACAACCACTGTTGTATGTGATGCATATTAAGGACCTGTTGTCAGAAGGTAGCTTTGTCATTACAACCACTGTTGTTTGTGATACATATTAAGGACTTGTTGTCAGAAGGTAGCTATGTCAATACAACCACTACTATTTGTGATACATATTAAGGACCTGTTGTCAGAAGGTAGCTATGTCATTACAACCACTGTTGTTTGTGATGCATATTAAAGACCTGTTGTCAGAAGGTAGCTATGTAATTACAACTACTGATGTTTATGATACACACTAAGAACCTGTGGTCAGAAGGTAGCTATGTCATTACAACCACTGTTGTTTGTGATGCATATTAAGGACCTACCGTCAGATGTTAGCTATGTCATTACAACCACTATTGTTTGTGATACACATTAAGAACCTGTGGTCAGAAGGTAGCCATGTCATTACAACCACTATTGTTGTGATACATATTAAGGACCTGTCGTCAGAAAAGTAGCTATTTCCATACAACCACTATTGTTTGTGATACATATTACGGGCCTATCGTCAGAAGTTAGCTATTCCGATTACAACCACTGTTGTTTGTGATACATATCAAGGACCTGTTGTCAGAAGGTAGCTATGTCATTACAACACCTGTTGTTTGTGATACATATTAAGGACCTGTTGTCAGAAGGTAGCTATGTCATTACAACCACTGTTGTTTGTGATACATTTTACGGACGTATCGTAAGAAGGTAGCCATGTCAACACAACCACTATTGATTGTGATACATATTAAGGACCTGTCGTCAGAAAGTAGCTATTTCCATACAACCACTATTGTTTGTGATACATATTAAGGGCCTATCGTCAGAAGTTAACTATGTCAGTACTACCACTACCGTTTGTGATACATATTAAGTACCTATCGTCAGAAGTTAGCTATGTCGATACAACCACTATTGTTTATGATACATATTATGAACCTATCGTCAGAAGGTAGCCATGTCAAAACAACCACTATTGTTTGTGATACATATTAAGGACCTGTCGTCAGAAGGTGGCCATGTCACTACAACCACTCCTGTTTATTACACATATTAAGGACCTATCGTCAGAAGTTAGCTATTTCAATACAACCACTATTGTTTGTGATACATATTAAGGACCTGTCGTCAGAAAGTAGCTATTTCCATACAACCACTATTGTTTGTGATACATATTAAGGGCCTATCGTCAGAAGTTAGCTATGTCGATACAACCACTATTGTTTGTGATACATATTAAGGACCTATCGTCAGAAGGTAGCCATGTCAAAACAACCACTATTGTTTGAGAGAGAGAGAGAGAGAGAGAGAGAGAGAGAGAGAGAGAGAGGAGAGAGAGAGAGGGGGAGAGAGAGAGGGGGGGGGGGGTAGAGAGAGAGGGGAAAAAACTACAGAACCCCCCAAAAAAAAAAAGAACAAAGCTTGAGATGTTAACACTTAAGTAATGAAGAAAAAAATTCCTTGGGAAAATCAAATATCAGCTCGAGTGATTAAAAAAAACCCCCCTCTAATCCATGCCGCTGGAGTTTTTCGACATTTGCTGATATGTGGGGCTGCAAAATTGTTGATGGGGTTTCCCCGCGTTTTTGCTTTAGCATTCGCCTTAGTGAAAACTTTTTAAAAATGTATTTAAAATTACACCTGAGGACAAAAAACGGGAAAAAAGGCTCATTCGGTCAACATACTCAGGGTTGTGATCTTTGGGGATTGTAACTGTGTTTTTAAATGTAGCCCTGCCAAAATTTATTGATTACCTATTGTATTTTTTCATTTTATTTATTTATTTTTTGCCCAAAAAAATGAAACCCCTCCAATGAATTAATTTAACTTTTAAATAAACTTGTCTTTTAAAAATTTATTTAAAATGAAATTTTATCCATAGTTTACCAAAAAGATTAATTAAAAACCCATGGATAAAAAAAATATTTCACAAAAAAAAAAACGCAGAGAGATTTTTATAAAAGGGGGGAAAAAAATCTCTAAATAATAAATTTTCAAAGATAATTTGTTTAATTTCGTAATTTATGTTAAAAAAGGGAATATTCAAACACAAACAAGACGTTATTGTTAAAAAATTCATTCTCCCAACAACAAAAAATTTAAAACAGTGCTTTGTATTAATTTCTAAGTTAAAGTTGTTTTCATGAAAAACGTGGGGGCCTCTATTCGAGGATACACATCCACACTATGGTTTTTGAATCTTATTTGCAAATACATTTTTCCCAATTTTTTTATATTTGGTGGTGGGGTTTTGGGGAAAAAAAATGGTTTTTAAATTTTATTAAGTAAAATTTTGAGGTTTTCAAAAACATAACATTGTTAACCTACATGAAAAGCAGCTTAAAATTCATTAATGACCCCATGGGATAAATGGTGTTTCAAGCGAAAAATTGTTTATGTTTAAATTTTTAAAATGTTCCAAAATGTTTATTAATTTCAATTCCAATCCTAAAACTGGTTGTAGATAAAATGTTGTCTTTTTTTTTTATAATTTAAACCATTAAAAATTAAAAAACGACCTGCTAAAAAATCCTAATAAAAAGAAGACTAAAACTTTTTAAATGGTAAGATAAAGTTGCCTGGCTAGTGGGCTATGAATAAAAAAGGTTTTTTTGAAGGGAAAAGTCGCCCCTTTGTAACAATGACACACTCGTTTATTTACACTCATCACATCATTCCCCATCATATTCCCCCTATCTCTACGTCGGGTCCCCCTACCCAAAGAACAAAGCTAATTTTTTATTTTGGGGGTTTTTTTTCTAAATCGTTTTGTTAATTTTTATGGTTAATTCCTTAAAAACTGCCAGTGGTAGCCTCTTGGATTACGCGCTTCGGTTTTTTATGCCATCATCAGATCCCTTTAAAAAACTTGCATATTTTTAAAAATTTATTCTTTAGGTTTGTTTATAATCAATGAAAAAAAAACTACAACAATAAGAATAAATTTTTAAAAAATGGTAAGTTTATTAAAGATCTTACGATGTCATAAAAACCCCAAAAACGTAATCAAAAGGATTTACGGGTCACTGGGGAGATTGAAGGAATTAAGAAAAATCATTACCTATATAACACGTGAACCTATATATCTTTTAATCTATAAAATTGTTATACTTTTTTAGTTTATAGCAATATTTTATAAATCATTATTAAAGTGGGAATAAGAAAAAACAAATATATTCAATAATTCTTAACAAATCTAGCTCACAATTGTCTTGATATAGAATCAGTTTAGAGTTTAACTACTGGTGAATAAACTTTTCTATGCTCATTTATTAAACACGAAATTTTTATGAACATGACAGATTATTAAAAAGCCATTTACTAAGTGTGGACTATATCACTTGACAGTTTTATCAATAAAGTCTGTTTGAAACTTCTTTCTTTCTTTAGCTAATTCAAAGTTAATACATATAGCCTGATGACAAATTTATAAAGTTTAGTAAGTTTAAAATTGTTCCTTCTTTCCCAAACTTGGCTTTTTAAAATGATTTCGCACATTCTTATTTTAATGTACCAACAACATTTCCCACTGTGTCCGACAAATATTTTAACAAATTTTACTACATTTTTTAGAAGGCCAATACTAGCAAATAATACAGTATAATATATTACTTATCTGGTTTGGTTTTTCGTCTGTTTTTGTATGTGATTTTCACAAAAATCTAAATATCTCAAAAACTGTTTGAAATAAAATACTGGAACTTGGAGGGATTATTCATTTAAATAGGATTCCTTTCACTCTAGCTTTCCGTGAAAAATCCATTTACAATTATAAAAAAGTAAAAATGGCATGTCTAAATATTTTTAAAAAAGCAATTACATTAAAATTGTTATTGATATTATATAAAAATAAAAAAAGAAGGTTATTGAGGAATGCAACCAAGAATAAATATGTCTTTATTAAACGTCGTGCATTCACGCTACTGCCACTGCTTGGATCGAGTATAAATAAAACGGAAAGGACAATACCCACCCACCCATACATACACGTACAGTGATAAATTTACCACCCACCCCCCCCATACACGTACAGTGGTACTGACCCACCCACCCACCCATAACGTACAGTGGTACTGACCCACCCACCCACCCATACACGTACAGTGGTACTGACCCACCCACCCACCCATACACGTACAGTGGTACTGACCACCCACCCACCCATACACGTACAGTGGTACTGACCACCCACCCCACCATACATACACGTACGTGATATTGACCCACCCACCCACCATTCACGTACAGTGGTTTCTGACCCACCCACCCACCCCTACACGTACAGTGGTACTGACCCACCCACCCAACCCCTACACGTACAGTGGTATTGTCCCACTCGCCCACCCATTTCACGTACAGTGATATTGTCCCCCCCACCCACCCATACACGTACAGTGGTATTAACCCACCACCCACCCATACATGTGCAGTGGTATTAACCCACCCACCCACCCATACATGTACAGTAGTATTAACCCACCCCCCCACCCATACACATACAGTGGTATTTACCACACGCCCACCTATACACGTACAGTGGTATTAACCCCCCCGCCCACCCATACACATACAGTGGTATTTACCCCAAACCCATACACGTCCAGTGGTATTAACCCCCCGCCCACCCATACACATACAGTGGTATTTACCCACAACCCCACATATACACGTACAGTGGTATTTACCCACACGCCCAACCATACATGTACAGTAGTATTAAACCCCCCCGCCCACCCATACACATACAGTGGTATTTACCCACACGCCCACCTATACACGTACAGTGGTATTAACCCATCCACCCACCCATACACGTACAGTGGTATTAACCCCCCACCCACCCATACATGTACAGTAGTATTAACCCTCCCCCCCACCCATACACATACAGTGGTATTTACCCACACGCCCACCTATACACGTACAGTGGTATTAACCCATCTACCCACCCATACACGTACAGTGGTATTTTTTTGTAATTGCTGTAAAAAAATTTTATTGTTACCAAAAAAATGTTAAAAAAATTTTTTGTAAAATATCAGTATTATCCTTCGTGAATCCCTCTGGTCTGCAGGTAAACGTGGTTTACGGAAATCAATCTCAATAATATTTTTTTTATTTTTTACTTGTACTGTAATACAATTGTGTTTGTGGACGTTTTT
>JAQJVL010001267.1:0-77637 GCA_035578905.1 Stictocephala bisonia
GTTTTTATGATAGGTTTGGTTATGTTATGTTTGGTTTGTTTAGCTTATGTTATGATAGGTTTGGTTATGTTATGTTTGGTTTGGTTATGTTATGATAGGTTTTGTTATGTTATGTTTGGTTTGTTTAGCTTATGTTATGATAGGTTTGGTTATGTTATGTTATGATAGGTTTGGTTATGTTATGTTTGGTTATGTTATGTTATGATAGGTTTGGTTATGTTATGTTTGGTTTGTTTAGCTTATGTTATGATAGGTTTGGTTATGTTATGTTTGGTTTGGTTATGTTATAATAGGTTTTGTTATGATATGTTTGGTTTGTTTAGCTTATGTTATGCTAGGTTTGGTTATGTTATGTTAGGTTTGTTTAGCTTATGTTATGATAGGTTTGGTTATGTTATGTTATGATAGGTTTTGTTATGTTATGTTTGGTTTGTTTAGCTTATGTTATGATAGGTTTGGTTATGTTATGTTAGGTTTGTTTAGCTTATGTTATGTTTGGTTTGGTAATGTTAAGTTAACTAACCTAAGTTATGGTTATGTTAAGTAAATTAACGGAAAAAATTTATATTATTTATTAGACTATTTATGGGTCTTTAACTTTGTTTGAATCTTCTATATTTATAAAAGAGGATGTTTGTGTGTATATATATATATATATATATATATATATATATATATATATATATATATATATATATATATGTATGTGTGTGTGTGTGTGTGTGTGTGTGTGTGTGTGTTTGAAGTTTATGCGCTGCCAAACCATCAAACCGATCGCCATGAAACTTTAGGATGTTGTCCTGTATACTCCCGAGATGGTTTCTGTGAAGTTTGATGCAGATCCGTCTACAGGGTTTCGCCCCACCGGCTCCTAAAGATCCCATGTTATTCAAATGGAGAATCTGAATTGTTTACAAAAACATATGACTGTGTGGTTTAATGTAGTTTCACATGCCATAAGCAGATTGAAGTTCTCACAACAACAGTACTGTATATGTTTTGATTTATTGTAGTTCTACATTTCACCTTGAGAGTGTAGCACACACTACTTTTACTTGATCAGGTGATCTGTATTTGGTGTTAACCTTTTTTCCTCGGTAATTAAAACATGTGGTGAAACGTGAAAATAAAAAATAAATAATTATTTGTTTTGCAGTTTACTTTTTATGACATGCCTCCTAAAAAGGTATTTTTTTTTTTTTTTTTTATAGTTCATAGAATACTGCTTAAGAGTCCTGGTAAGGTCGTAGATCGATCTTCCTCGCGAGGCGACATGCCAAGATCAAAAAATGGACTGTAGCAGAGTGTCTTGGTGAGGCCACAGGCCGAGCATACCTCACGAGCGTAGCGAGTGACGACGGGGTTGGCACGCGAAGCGTGCAGGGGTGTCCCCTAGTATATTTATAAAAGAGGATGTTTGTATATATATATATATATATATATATATATATGTTTGAAGTTTATGCGCTGCCAAACCATCCAACCGATCGCCATGAAACTTTAGGATGTTGTCCTGTATACTCCCGAGATGGTTTCTGTGAAGTTTGATGCAGATCCGTCCACAGGGTCCCGCCCCACGGGCTCCTAAAGATCCCATGTTATTCAAACGGAGAATCTGAATTGTTTACAAAAAACATATGACTGTGTGGTTTAATGTAGTTTCACATGCCGTAAGCAGATTGAAGTTCTCACAACAACAGTACAGTATATGTTTTGATTTATTGTAGTTCTTACCGTTCTATTGGCTTTATAAACACTCTTTAACACTCTAGTGATAATAAAAAATAATATAGTATAACATTAAAAATTTCCTAAATATTTATCTTTTTCGGTTGTAAGTAAAAAATTATTATAATAATTTTTTAAGCCTCAATGAGTGAGTATTAAAGCATCCAGACAATATTTAACTTCAAGAAGTTATAAATGTAAGTTATTGTAACGAAACAGTATAATTACGAAGTTAGCTATTGAAGTACTATACTTTGGTTTTAATTAGCACTTCTTTCTTTTCTAAATAATGTTAACTAATTAGTTCCTTAAGGAGTGGAAGTTACAGGCAGTAATCGTATTTTGAGGAGATTTAATAAATATTAAATTGAAAGAAAATGCTTTACGTTGAACGTTTTAATGCTAAACATCCTGGAAATAAAACTTAGAGACTAAAATTTATTCAAGTATTTTCATCAAGTTATTATTTCACACCATCAAGTACTTTTACAAAAATCAATAAACTTGACAATTTGAAATGTATTTGTTAAAATTATCATAAATATGTTATTTTCAGTATGTTTAGAGATTTCGCGAGCTAGAGTGGCAGATTTGCAATATCATTTCGGAAGTAAAAAAGACATTTCGGTTTCCTTTGCAATGGATTACATTTTTAATAATAATCTAAAGCTATATTTGAAATAAAATTTCACAGTCTCATTATAAAATATTTTATTAAGTTCCAAGCAAAATTACAGATATTGTTGTGATTTATACTGAAACTTGTGGAATCAAACGGTAGCATTGTTATAATTGTAGCAAAGGGGTTAAATTGCATATGATTCATAGTACCTCAGATATATACCTTACTATTTCCATTCTTATATTAAATAGTTGCACAGTAGATGTCATAAATAAAGAAAAAGGAGAGAGAGAGAGAGAGAGAGAGAGAGAGAGAGAGAGAGAGAGAGAGAGAGAGAGAGAGAGAGAGAGAGAGAGAGAGAGAGAGAGAGAGAGAGAGAGAGAGAGAGAGAGAGAGAGAGAGAGAGAGAGAGAGAGAGAGAGAGAGAGAGAGAGAGAGAGAGAGAGAGAGAGAGAGAGAGAGAGAGAGAGAGAGAGAGAGAGAGAGAGAGAGAGAGAGAGAGAGAGAGAGAGAGAGAGAGAGAGAGAGAGAGAGAGAGAGAGAGAGAGAGAGAGAGAGAGAGAGAGAGAGAGAGAGAGAGAGAGAGAGAGAGAGAGAGAGAGAGAGAGAGAGAGAGAGAGAGAGAGAGAGAGAGAGAGAGAGAGAGAGAGAGAGAGAGAGAGAGAGAGAGAGAGAGAGAGAGAGAGAGAGAGAGAGAGAGAGAGAGAGAGAGAGAGAGAGAGAGAGAGAGAGAGAGAGAGAGAGAGAGAGAGAGAGAGAGAGAGAGAGAGAGAGAGAGAGAGAGAGAGAGAGAGAGAGAGAGAGAGAGAGAGAGAGAGAGAGAGAGAGAGAGAGAGAGAGAGAGAGAGAGAGAGAGAGAGAGAGAGAGAGAGAGAGAGAGAGAGAGAGAGAGAGAGAGAGAGAGAGAGAGAGAGAGAGAGAGAGAGAGAGAGAGAGAGAGAGAGAGAGAGAGAGAGAGAGAGAGAGAGAGAGAGAGAGAGAGAGAGAGAGAGAGAGAGAGAGAGAGAGAGAGAGAGAGAGAGAGAGAGAGAGAGAGAGAGAGAGAGAGAGAGAGAGAGAGAGAGAGGTGCTGGAAAAGGACCAAGGTGAGAGGGGCTGGGGTGTTGCGTTGGATTAAAGGTCAGCTGAAATTTAAAATAAAAACAATAAAATGTTTTACATTCATCAAAACTGTTTACTATCATAACCTACGCCATCACTGTGTCCTAAATCCACTGAAAAAGGTTTATTTCACTGTTAGAAACTTCAGGGCTTGTCAGGTTATGGCTACCAATTAAGAACATTTATCTCGCCAAGACTTAAATATGTATTCATGTACATGGATACTTCTTAGCAATTTATTTCCTTGGACTTTATACTTCTGTGGTTCTTTAAGAATTACGGTTCAGAGTATTTAAACACAAATAATATACTATGTTTTACATTACTTGTTCAAAAATTTTATATTATAATTAAAACTTTCTTTCGGTTTCATCTATTAAGTATTTTTCAACTATGATAGATAGTTGAGTAATGACTTCTAGGTACTTTTTGAATGAAGCTGCTTTTAAATAAATAGTAAATAAAACCCTCTTAGTCAGCTAACAAAACAGCTGGTTTAAAGGCTGACTCATCCAGAAAACAACAAGAATACAAAATGAGAAGCATCCGGGGATCCTTTGTTTGTAACTTAAATAATTTTCCATCTTACCTTTTACTGTTTCCTCTTATCCGATTTATCATATTAGTAAACTTCCTTGTTTTAGCAGCAGCATTGTTTTTTTTAAGTAAGTGAGTTCATTGTAACATTACAATATTAAAATATAATGTTTCTAAAAGAAAAAAAAAGAGTTTAATTAGAATCTACATTTTCAGGTGACAACCGCACCAAGGTACTATCTACAATATTTACAAGTTAACTAGACGTTTCACCCATACTGTGATGTGACATCCCCAGTGGTTTCTCTGAGACTGAGATCGGCGAATGACCTTCCAGCTTTTATAACAGATGGTGGGGCTAGTTTGGCAGGTATGCTGGAGAGGGGGGTGAAGGCACGACCGACATGACCTACGGTCACGGCCGAAGAAGATCAACATGGTCGAATCTGTACGTGTATGGGTGGGCGGATCAATACCACTGTACTAGAATGTGTAGTCCATGCGTGTGTGTGTGTGTGTGTGTGTGTGTGTGTGTGTGTGTGTGTGTGTGTGTGTGTGTGTGTGTGTGTGTGTGTGTGTGTGTGTGTGTGTGTGTGTGTGTGTGTGTGTGTGTGTGTGTGTGTGTGTGTGTGTGTGTGTGTGTGTGTGTGTGTGTGTGTGTGTGTGTGTGTGTGTGTGTGTGTGTGTGTGTGTGTGTGTGTGTGTGTGTGTGTGTGTGTGTGTGTCCACAAGCTCCGGTATCCACATCGACCTACATTAAACATCAACACGATATTAACGTTATGATGATTGGAAAACTAAGTACTTCCAATAATATGGGTCCATTCACTGGATGACCATAAACATATGAGATATTCATATACCAATAACATAAAAGGCCTCTTTGTTTACACGTGCATGGCAAAAGTACTGTTGGAGTACTCTTAGTATGAAAGCGAATATCACCATTAGTGTTCATGGAATTTAATTATTTTGGACAATACAATTGTTGTGTTTTTACTTATTAAATAATTGTTATCAAAATTATTATTACACCCATTGATAATAACTTGATTAAGACTTTAACATATTGACGGATGGTTTGTAAAGAGTGATTGGCGAAAGATGGACAAACGTATTCCGAAACTCGTCTTCTTTTTAATACGATTTAATTATTATTATAGATTTAAAAATATATTTGTGTTTTTCTTTGTAACCACAATTCCTTTAAAAAAATAATAATTACTTTAAAGTACAAGACAATATATTCCTAAATAATTAATAGAAAAATAAAAACGTTATTTCTCTTGATATATATGTTGTCTCAGTATAATTGTTATATTTAAACAATTCCCTTCCATTTGAAAACGTCATTCAAAAACAGTTACCTATGACCTATGAAAAAATAAATAAAAATACCCCGGTTCTGATATTTAAAAAATATGTTGAGTTATTATTATTTTAATTGTATAGAAACGGCTAGGACACAAATGTATTATAGTATAAAGTATGTATATATAAAATGTAACTTTGACGAATGCAATGACATTTATACGATTGTTTACGCAATAAAGAATTATTATTATCATTATGTCTCTTGGAAAAAATACGTTATAGTAAAAATTAATTTCAATCATGTACTAACAAAAGTACCACCAATCATGTACCACACTCGTGACAAGTGTTTTGTCACGAGTGTAACGTAGAGGTGACAACAGCTTTCATGGTTTATTACTTTTTTTTTATTTATTATACCAGTGCACACACATATATGCACATTGAGCTACTGTATTACAGCAATCGTATTAATTATGAACCATATTTGAAACACACAAACTAACTTTTCCTATACACAGTGTTCTATTGTGATCTATTGGGTGCACTGTCATTGTTAACGCACTTTCATAGACTGTCATAGTGCAGCGTTGTATGCCTAGAAGGTTCTGGAAGCTTGATCTACGTCTTTATGGGCGCCAGTTCCAGAAGACAGTAATTATCGCCAGCATTACCGATAGGTTAGTGGTCAGTAGTAATGGGGGGGATATGGAACAAAAGGGCGAGAGGCCGGTATGACGGGATCGGACGACCATGTGCGGCAACGTACTGCAATCCCGTCAAACCAATCTCCCGGCCATCTGCAATCCCATCAAACCAATCTCCCCGGCCAAAAGGGCGAGAGGCCGGTATGACGGGATCGGATGACCATGTACGGCAACGTACTGCAATCCCGTCAAACCAATCTCCCCGGCCATCTGCAATCCCGTCAAACCAATCTCGGCGGCCATCTTGGATCACGTGACTGTGCGACACGTACTGCAATCCCGTCAAACCAATCTCCCGGCCATCTGCAACCCCGTCAAACCAATCTCCCCGGCCATCTTGGATCACGTGACTTTGTGCCGGCCATCTGCAATCCCATCAAACCAATCTCCCCGGAGGCGAGGGCGAGAGGCCGGTATGACGGGATCGGACGGCCATGTGCGGCAACGTACTGCAATCCCGTCAAACCAATCTCCCGGCCATCTGCAACCCCGTCAAACCAATCTCCCCGGCCATCTTGGATCACGTGACTTTGTGCCGGCCATCTGCAATCCCATCAAACCAATCTCCCCGGCCATCTGCAATCCCGTCAAACCAATCTCGCCGGCCATCTTGGACGACATGTACTGAATCCCGTCATTCCAGCCTCCCCCCCCCCTTGGCGTATTCCCGTCAATCCAATCTCCCAGGTGCGCGCTTTTTTTTGATGACGCCATGATGGACTTCTGCCACCAGATGTCGTTGTTTCTTCTTCTTCGGTTTTTTTTGTGCGCGCTTTTTTGATGACGTCATGATGGGCGAGGTGACTTCTGCCTGCCAGATGTCGTTGTTTCTTCTTCTTCTTCGGTTTTTTTGTGCGCGCTTTTTTTGATGACGTCATGATGGGCGAGATGACTTCCAGTGTCCGTCGTTATGTTTTTTTTTCAGTCAGCTGTTTTTGTTCATCGGTGGTAAATTATACGTGTGTGATGACGTCGTCACGAGGAGGTTGGTATTCGAAGGGCGACCATTATTTTATTTTCATCAGATCCAAATACACGATGTTGTTAGCCGACGGGTTCACTATTGGACGGTTGTCCTGATCTACGATTGTTACGGTGATCACTTGAATTACCTTCAGTTGGCCGTCTATTGGAGCGTAATATCGCTCACGCGGGCATTCCGATATCTTGTAACCACGTGGCACGGCCGGGAAGAACGTGTATAAAATGCGATGATCCTGGTGTTTGTGCGCGTGTAAGTCGTGGTGATTGCTGTAGCTGTTCTCCACTAGGTTGCATTGGATTTCTATAGCGTCCACAGCTCGTAGATTCGGTGGATTCGGCCCAATCGTGTTCTCACTCACTTTAATTATTGTGACGTCGTGATTAATGACATGTCTGCCGAGCTTTCTGAGAGACTTCAACGTGCACAAAATTACTGCATCAGATTCATATTTCATCTTTCAAGAAGAGATCATGTAACCCAATTCTATGATCAACTTTCTTTACTAAAAATTAAGGGGCTCTATGAATTTCACACCATTTCTTTCTTACACAAGGTATTGCACACGAAGTCTCCTAAATATCTGTATGATAACTTCAAGTTTTTGTCTCATGTTAGTGCCCGGGAAACACGCAGGGGTGCTTCGCTTCTTTGTATTCCTACTCATAGAACTTCAATATTTAATAAATCGTTTACCGTAAATTCTTGCCGGCTGTGGAATTCCCTTCCAGATGGTATGAGGAACATTGATAACTGTTATCGCTTCAGGGAGGAGGTAAAAGACTTTCTCCTGCGGGTCCGATGATAGCCGGTAGTGTTTGGCAGGCATCTGGAGGATACGTATGAATGTGGTTTGTAAGTTTTTCTTTTTTCTTTTAGTTTTATGATTTACTATTAAGTTAATAAATGTGTGAATGAGCGTGTGATCCAGTTGAAGAGAGCGTGTGTGAGGGTGTAAGAGGAATTTCATAATCTTATTTTTATTTCTAAGTCTGTTAATTTATTTTATACTTGTAATTACATACATCATTTCACTGTGTTTATTAATATTATTTACTTTAAAATATTTTTTTTTTATATATTATAATAGTTATTGTTACTTTTATTCAGTTGCAATTACTGTATTTAAAAACAAAACTGTTATAATTTTAATTATTTTTGTATCAGGTTAAGTGGAAGAAGGGACTTTCTAGTCCCAACTTCGCCTGGTTAAATAAAGACGTTTTTCATTTCATTTCATTTCATTTCATTTCATTTCATTTCATTTCATTTCATTTCATTTCATTTCATTTCATTTCATTTCATTTCATTTCATTTCATTTCATTTCATTTCATTTCATTTCATTTCATTTCATTTCATTTCATTTCATTTCATTTCATTTCATTTCATTTCATTTCATTTCATTTCATTTCATTTCATTTCATTTCATTTCATTTCATTTCATTTCATTTCATTTCATTTCATTTCATTTCATTTCATTTCATTTCATTTCAATCGTGGTTCGATCGGCCTCGAAATATAACAATTCACCTTCCTCCTCAGAATCAGCTTCTTTCCGGTAATTGGTGCCGTCTGTGGCCGATTCTGGTGGTTGTTCAAAGCCCAAGAGTCTTCTAACCGTGGTGTCCAAAGCGAATTTCAACGGTGATACAATAGACACGACTGTACCGTGCTTCGCTTTCGAGATGATGAATTTGCCAGAATCTATGTCCGCCACACCTAACGAATCGATGAAACGTCTACACGTTTTTTCCAGAGATTCCAAGGTGTAATGTCCCTGCTCCAGTGTTAGTGTCCTGACAGAATCGTTCGGGCTGTCAGCGGCCGTTCGAGCTGGCCAGAAATGCACGTTAGCAATTCTCGGTAAGTTCAGGATGTTGTTGTCCGAATAGAATCCGCATAGAGCCAAACGGTAATCACTGGCATCGTCCAAGTGGATCGGGTGTTCCAGGTGAAGTGTGATCACCGGACCCTGCCCGAATAGTTTCAACAAAGGCATTTTATATCGCTTGGTCAACACTACACGCTTATATTATTTGGTCGTTTGTTTCTGGTGTTCTAGAAACAGAGTACCCGTTATGCGTATGAGATCAGTCAAATCCCTATCGTACTCTTCGATTTTATTGTACAATTTCGTTTCCAACGCGTTGAGCCGTTGATCGGTTTTAGTTTGAAACTGTGAGAACTCAGATCGCAACGCGTCTTGCTTCGATCCGGTCCCACACTCTCCGAAACGATTAATACAGAACTTATGACTGTACATGCTGACACGGTATTAACTCCTACACATGTCTTATAATCGGAACAAAAAAATTAAGTTTTTTTAAAAATATAGTCTATACAGTGCGCAACTGGATGTTGTACGTAGTGCCTATTTTCTCTCCTCTCGACAGTTGTAACGTTTCGGGGATGGGTTCTTTAGGATCGAATACTTCTGCGTAGCGTTTTGGCAGGAACACGTCGATCTCCTCACAGCCATTGTCGGCTAGCGATCGGTCCAATAGTGTGGCCACCGGAATCTCACCGTATTTGGTTTGTACGATTCTCATGCGTTTCACAGGGTAAAACGTATTTCCGTCCAACCGATCGAGTCTCACGGTTTTAGAGAACTGTAGTGTGGCTTCGTTGAACCGTTGTACGAAGCTGGCCATGTTGTGTTTAAAACGTAGTCGGACACGTTTACTCTCACTCTCTTATTATATTAGGGTGACGGGTATACGACGTCCAGCTGTCTATCAATTAGCTTGATCTTTTCGTTCGTTCGTCTTTCGAACTCGCTAATTTTGTTGTTTAGTTCAACGAGTTCTACTCGAACTACAACGTCGTAGTTGTGTTTAGATCTAGTGACGTTACAGATACGCCTGTGTCCTTTGATCTGTACACAGTCCGGTTGCGATGTGGTGTCGAATACTTTGCTGAAAACGTTTGCGACCTCGTCCAACTGTGTCTTGGTGACAAGATCGTTTTTGTCGACACCCTTCGAAGATGATGCGATCCTTTTGTTGCCGACACTGATGTAGTTTTCAGACACTTTTATGGCGTCTACAAGTGCATCGGTTTTCGACAAATGACCCATCAGTTTGTTATCGACTTGTTCAAACGCTTTTGTCATTTCGCTGTTAAACTCCTTTTTCAAACTTCCTATCTGAGATTCTAAATAATCCCGACCAACACCACTACCACCACCACCACCACCAACACTGTCTGCTGAACATTCCGTATCACCGAATCTGTCGATTAGAAAACCACCGTCATACCCACCAGGACATCCATCCATATTTGTTGTCCCTTATATCATTCACAATTGTGTTCCAATTCACGTGTCCGTCGCACTTTGAATATCTGCGCAATACTTCTAAACACAGGTGGCCGCAGATTGGTGGATCTTCGAAATTCTGGATGCCACAGTCGTTGTACACCAGACCGTCACCACCGTTCAGATAGCGAACCAACTCTATTGGTGGTGGAGCGTCCCCGTACGAGTCGAAATAGAACTTGTTCCTGTCACCGACCTTGACGTAGCACGTCCAGTGAGTGCCGTCAGAATCGACATCTCCCAGGTTTAGGATTCCACATTCCGTGTGATTTGACGTGACCGGTAGTAGCTGTCGAACAAACACTCCGCGAAAGTTTTTGATTTTCAACACGTCATTGGCGTATCGTTCGATTTCACCGAGTGAGAGAGGTTCTATGTTTTAAATAACAACGAGTCCAACTTCATATTGATGCAACGTTTGAGACCGCTACCTTTGGGGTCTTTAGTGATTATCGAGTCCAACTCGTTGTCGATGAGGTCTTTCAACCACGGTATGAACCTCTCTCGAAGTAGCGGGGCGATATTCTTTCTAACCAAAGGCGAAAGGAACCGTTTGCCACCGGGAACATCGTCTTCAATAAAGTTCATCATTTCCTTCAACAGACCGCCTTCCTTGTTTTTCATCAACTGGTCGTAGCTGAGCGCTAACCGAACGCCGGTCTTGTTTTTGACGGCTTTGCTTACGGCTTTGTGTTGCAGTTCGGTGAGCAGTATGTGATCGCTGCCACCACCGATGTTGTCGTGCGAAAGACCGATCACCACGGTCCTGCGTTTCTTGTAAGCGGTTTTCATTTTTCGCTTTTGTCCGTCAGACAGGCAGATCTTGTGTCTGTGCAGTTCACTCATATTGGTTTCCACCGGTACACTAGTAGCACATATACTACTACTACTACTACTACTACCACTTATAGTAAGTCGCGATGGAGACGTACTGCACCAAATGCAAACAGAAAACACGATCACTGGTCGACACCGATGAAGTGGTGCAAACGGAAAACAAGAAATGGCGTGTCAAAAACACTTGCGCACTGTGCGGCAGTGAGAAAAGCACCTTCATCAAAATGAAACCGGGTGACGAGGACCGATCGCGTGAATACGCCGAAGCTAAAGAACTACATCGCGCGGTTATCAAGAAGTTTCCCAAACGAAAAATGGCCACTACGTGTATAGACGACCTGTGGGCGGCCGATCTCGTGATTATGGACAGATACGTGAAGGAAAACGATGGTTACAGATACATGCTGAATGTGATCGACACTTTTTCCAAGTACGCCTGGTCTGAACCGTTGACTAGGAAGAGTGGCCAACACGTGGCCGATGCTTTCGAAGCAATCATAAGGCGTGCCGAAAAGACAGGCCACAACACACCGAATCTATTGCACGTCGATAAGGGTCGGGAGTTTGTTAACAAAGATTTCAAACAACTGTTGGAAACATATGGCATCAAGATGTACCATAATGAAAATGAAGAAAAGAGTGCGATCGTCGAACGTTTCAACCGCACTCTCAACGAACGTATGAAAGTTCAGTTCAAAATGCGACACACGTTTCGATGGATCGACACGGTGCAAGACCTACTTCGTCAGTACAACACCACTGTGCACAGGACCATACGAATGCGACCCTCGGACGTTGACAAGAGTTGTGAACCACGATTGCAGAATCTGTACGAATCGATGCAGCCGACCACAGTGAGGAAGTCAAAGTTGAGTGTCGGTGATCGTGTCAGGATAGTGGCTAAGAAAGATACATTCGCCAATAAGTACAGTCGCAATTGGAACCGAGAGATATTTGTTGTTTCGAAATTGTTGAACACGGCACCGATCACGTATAGAATCAAAGACTCTGACGGTGAAGAGATATTGGGTTCGTTTTACGAGAGAGAACTGCAAACGACCGTGTTTTAAGCGTTAGGATATAAATTCAGCCAGTTCTATTCGAACTGTGCCGATTTGATTCCACTGGACGAATGCAAGTTGAACTCGTTAGTTGTGTTCGGCGATTGCCTGTTGGAGGAACAAATCAAGATCAAGGACTATTTCATCCGCGGCCGTCACAAACACGTATCTTGCGTATATCTCAGCCGGAGCTACGGCCGAGTCAACATGCAAGTCATTCGCAATAACGTCAATCTACTCTGTGTGTTCAGCCAGAACAAACATTACACGCGAAGGATTTACGAAGACTTTGTCGGATCCGACACGACGTACGATGGTTTCGAAAGTATGTGCAAGCGCTGCTGGAGCAAACCTCATGGGTTCATCAACGTGGACACGACAAGGAAGGCACACAACGGTAAGTACAGGTGTATGTTGAAAAACTACATTTTAAACGTCACGTCGAAAAACGATATTTAGGCCGAACGTGGATTAACGATATTTTAACGTTGACTTCGAGAAACGATATTTTGAGCAAACATCAAATAACGTTATTATGACGTTGACGTTAAAATATCGTTTTTTAGCCACCACCGTGGACACGACAAGGAAGGCACACAACGCGTAGTCGAATGTGATCGTGGCAGAGCCGATTTTCAGCTGCTCCGTTTGATCATCATAGTATATGCCGAACTGATTGTCGTTCGCCTTTGGCAAGTAGCGCGTCCCGACAGCACCCAAGTTCACTCTTTTGTCCATCAGCTGCTTCATAGACTTGTTCGGTAGAGTTGTAGGTTGTAGGTCTTCAACTTCCATCTTCTCTTCATCGTCAGCTACTCCGTTTGATCATCATAGTATATGCCGAACTGATTGTCGTTCGCCTTTGGCAAGTAGCGCGTGCCGACAGCACCCAAGTTCACTCTTTTGTCCATCAGCTGCTTCATAGACTTGTTCGGTAGAGTTGTAGGTTGTAGGTCTTCAACTTCCATCTTCTCTTCATCGTCATCAACATCGTCATCACCGTCGTTCCCACCGATATAGCCTGTTCGCTCGGGCGTACTGGTTACTGACGGGGTGGCACCGCGTTGATCAAACCGTTTCATGATTTGATTGTACTTCTGTTTGCGAAACCACTCTTTGGCTTTCAACGCCGCCTCGGCGTCCTGCTCCTTTTTCTGTTTGATAGCCTTCGTTATGGCTTCATATTTTTTCTCACGTTCCTGTTGTTCGGCCAACTCGGTGGCGTGTACTTCAGTGAATTCATCCTGCAACCTCCTGTTTAAAACTTCCTACGGTTTGGCTTTGGAAACACTCGTGGCGGATTGTTGTTGTGTAGATTGAAGCGTTAGTGGTGGTGGTAGTGGTGGTGGTGGTGGAAGTATGGCAAACGGTGATGATGGCTTCAAAATCTTAAACGGTGGTTCGACGCTAGGTACCGGATTGTCAGCAGCCGTTCGTGCTCGCTGTTTCAGTTCTTCCGACTCGGCTGCCTTGAATTTACTGATCAGCATCTTCTCGAGTGCATCGAGACGTTTAGCTTCCTTCACATCCATAGTAATAGTTACTAGTCGGTAGTGACTACTTATATACACACACTTCAAAAATACAATGACTATCAAACACCGGGTCCAGTCAACCAGTGGAGTAACGTCATTCATTCACAAGGCTGCAAAAAACATCATTTGATGTTGTGGCTAAAAACGACATTTTAACGTCAACGTCATAATAACGTTATTTGATGTTTGCTCAAAATATCGTTTCTCGAAGTCAACGTTAAAATATCGTTAATCCACGTTCGGCCTAAATATCGTTTTTCGACGTGACGTTTAAAATGTAGTTTTTCAACATACACCTGTACTTACCGTTGTGTGCCTTCCTTGTCGTGTCCACGTTGATGAACCCGTGAGGTTTGCTCCAGCAGCGCTTGCACATACTTTCGAAACCATCGTACGTCGTGTCGGATCCGACAAAGTCTTCGTAAATCCTTCGCGTGTAATGTTTGTTCTGGCTGAACACACAGAGTAGATTGACGTTATTGCGAATGACTTGCATGTTGACTCGGCCGTAGCTCCGGCTGAGATATACGCAAGATACGTGTTTGTGACGGCCGCGGATGAAATAGTCCTTGATCTTGATTTGTTCCTCCAACAGGCAATCGCCGAACACAACTAACGAGTTCAACTTGCATTCGTCCAGTGGAATCAAATCGGCACAGTTCGAATAGAACTGGCTGAATTTATATCCTAACGCTTAAAACACGGTCGTTTGCAGTTCTCTCTCGTAAAACGAACCCAATATCTCTTCACCGTCAGAGTCTTTGATTCTATACGTGATCGGTGCCGTGTTCAACAATTTCGAAACAACAAATATCTCTCGGTTCCAATTGCGACTGTACTTATTGGCGAATGTATCTTTCTTAGCCACTATCCTGACACGATCACCGACACTCAACTTTGACTTCCTCACTGTGGTCGGCTGCATCGATTCGTACAGATTCTGCAATCGTGGTTCACAACTCTTGTCAACGTCCGAGGGTCGCATTCGTATGGTCCTGTGCACAGTGGTGTTGTACTGACGAAGTAGGTCTTGCACCGTGTCGATCCATCGAAACGTGAGTCGCATTTCGAACTGAACTTTCATACGTTCGTTGAGAGTGCGGTTGAAACGTTCGACGATCGCACTCTTTTCTTCATTTTCAGTATGGTACATCTTGATGCCATATGTTTCCAACAGTTGTTTGAAATCTTTGTTAACAAACTCCCGACCCTTATCGACGTGCAATAGATTCGGTGTGTTGTGGCCTGTCTTTTCGGCACGCCTTATGATTGCTTCGAAAGCATCGGCCACGTGTTGGCCACTCTTCCTAGTCAACGGTTCAGACCAGGCGTACTTGGAAAAAGTGTCGATCACATTCAACATGTATCTTTAACCATCGTTTTCCTTCACGTATCTGTCCATAATCACGAGATCGGCCGCCCACAGGTCGTCTATACACGTAGTGACTATTTTTCGTTTGGGAAACTTCTTGATAACCGCGCGATGTAGTTCTTTAGCTTCGGCGTATTCACGCGATCGGTCCTCGTCACCCGGTTTCATTTTGATGAAGGTGCTTTTCTCACTGCCGCACAGTGCGCAAGTGTTTTTGACACGCCATTTCTTGTTTTCCGTTTGCACCACTTCATCGGTGTCGACCAGTGATCGTGTTTTCTGTTTGCATTTGGTGCAGTACGTCTCCATCGCGACTTACTATAAGTGGTAGTAGTAGTAGTAGTAGTATATGTGCTACTAGTGTACCGGTGGAAACCAATATGAGTGAACTGCACAGACACAAGATCTGTCTGTCTGACGGACAAAAGCGAAAAATGAAAACCGCTTACAAGAAACGCAGGACCGTGGTGATCGGTCTTTCGCACGACAACATCGGTGGTGGCAGCGATCACATACTGCTCACCGAACTGCAACGCAAAGCCGTAAGCAAAGCCGTCAAAAACAAGACCGGCGTTCGGTTAGCGCTCAGCTACGACCAGTTGATGAAAAACAAGGAAGGCGGTCTGTTGAAGGAAATGATGAACTTTATTGAAGACGATGTTCCCGGTGGCAAACGGTTCCTTTCGCCTTTGGTTAGAAAGAATATCGCCCCGCTACTTCGAGAGAGGTTCATACCGTGGTTGAAAGACCTCATCGACAACGAGTTGGACTCGATAATCACTAAAGACCCTAAAGGTAGCGGTCTCAAACGTTGCATCAATATGAAGTTGGACTCGTTGTTATTTAAAACATAGAACCTCTCTCACTCGGTGAAATCGAACGATACGACAATGACGTGTTGAAAATCAAAAACTTTCGCGGAGTGTTTGTTCGACAGCTACTACCGGTCACGTCAAATCACACGGAATGTGGAATCCTAAACCTGGGAGATGTCGATTCTGACGGCACTCACTGGACGTGCTACGTCAAGGTCGGTGACAGGAACAAGTTCTATTTCGACTCGTACGGGGACGCTCCACCACCAATAGAGTTGGTTCGCTATCTGAACGGTGGTGACGGTCTGGTGTACAACGACTGTGGCATCCAGAATTTCGAAGATCCACCAATCTGCGGCCACCTGTGTTTAAAAGTATTGCGCAGATATTCAAAGTGCGACGGACACGTGAATTGGAACACAATTGTGAATGATATAAGGGACAACAAATATGGATGGATGTCCTGGTGGGTATGACGGTGGTTTTCTAATCGACAGATTCGGTGATATGGAATGTTCAGCAGACAGTGTTGGTGGTGGTGGTGGTGGTAGTGGTGTTGGTCGGGATTATTTAGAATCTCAGATAGGAAGTTTGAAAAAGGAGTTTAACAGCGAAATGACAAAAGCGTTTGAACAAGTCGATAACAAACTGATGGGTCATTTGTCGAAAACCGATGCACTTGTAGACGCTATAAAAGTGTCTGAAAACTACATCAGTGTCGGCAACAAAAGGATCGCATCATCTTCGAAGGGTGTCGACAAAAACGATATTGTCACCAAGACACAGTTGGACGAGGTCGCAAACGTTTTCAGCAAAGTATTCGACACCGCATCGCAACCGGACTGTGTACAGATCAAAGGACACAGGCGTATCTGTAACGTCACTAGATCTAAACACAACTACGACGTTGTAGTTCGAGTAGAACTCGTTGAACTAAACAACAAAATTAGCGAGTTCGAAAGACGAACGAACGAAAAGATCAAGCTAATTAATAGACAGCTGGCCGTCGTACACCCGTTACCCTAATATAATAAGAGAGTGAGAGTAAAACGTGTCCGACTACGTTTTAAACACAACATGGCCAGCTTCGTACAACGGTTCAACGAAGCCACACTACAGTTCTGTAAAACCGTGAAACTCGATCGGTTGGACGGAAATACGTTCTACCCTGTGAAACGCATGAGAATCGTACAAACCAAATACGGCGAGATTCCGGTGGCCACACTATTGGACCGATCGCTAGCCGACAATGGCTGTGAGGAGATCGACGTGTTCCTGCCAAAATGCTACGCAGAAGTATTCGACCCTAAAGAACCCATCCCCGAAACGCTACAACTGTCGAGAGGAGAGAAAATAGGCACTACGTACAACATCCAGTTGCGCACTGTATAGACTATATTTAAAAAAAAACTTAATTTTTTTGTTCCGATTATAAGACATGTGTAGGAGTTAATACCGTGTCAGCATGTACAGTCATAAGTTCTGTATTAATCGTTTCGGAGAGTGTGGGACCGGCGGATCGAAGCAAAGACGCGTTGCGATCTGAGTTCTCACAGTTTCAAACTAAAACCGATCGACGGCTCAACGCGTTGGAAACGAAATTGTACAATAATATCGAAGAGTACGATAGGGATTTGACTGATCTCATACGCATAACGGGTACTCTGTTTCTAGAACACCAGAAACAAACGACCAAATAATATAAGCGTGTGTAGTTGACCAAGCGATATAAAATGCCTTTGTTGAAACTATTCGGGCAGGGTCCGGTGATCACACTTCACCTGGAACACCCGATCCACTTGGACGATGCCAGTGATTACCGTTTGGCTCTATGCGGATTCTATTCGGACAACAACATCCTGAACTTACCGAGAACTGCTAACGTGCATTTCTGGCCAGCACGAACGGCCGCTGACAGCCCGAACGACGATTCTGTCAGGACACTAACACTGGAGCAGGGACATTACACCTTGGAATCTCTGGAAAAAACGTGTAGACGTTTCATCGATTCGTTAGGTGTGGCGGACATAGATTCTGGCAAATTCATCATCTCGAAAGCGAAGCACGGTACAGTCGTGTCTATTGTATCACCGTTGAAATTCGCTTTGGACACCACGGTTAGAAGACTCTTGGGCTTTGAACAACAACAACCAGAATCGGCCACAGACGGCACCACCACCAATAACCGGAAAGAAGCTGATTCTGAGGAGGAAGGTGAATTGTTATATTTCGAGGCCGATCGAACCACGATTGGGCCGAATCCACCGAATCTACGAGCTGTGGACGCTATAGAAATCCAATGCAACCTAGTGGAGAACAGCTACAGCAATCACGACTTACACGCGCACAAACACCAGGAACATCGCATTTTATACACGTTCTTCCCGGCCGTGCCACGTGGTTACAAGATATCGGAATGCCCGCGTGAGCGATATTACGCTCCAATAGACGGCCAACTGAAGGTAATTCAAGTGATCACCGTAACAATCGTAGATCAGGACAACCGTCCAATAGTGAACCCGTCGGCTAACAACATCGTGTATTTGGATCTGATGAAAATAAAATAATGGTCGCACTTCGAATACCAACCTCCTCGTGACGACGTCATCACACACGTATAATTTACCGATGAACAAAACAGCTGGCTGCTGAAAAAAAAACATAACGACGGACACTGGAAGTCACCTCGCCCATCATGACGTCATCAAAAAAAAGCAAACACATGGCGAAGAAGAAGAACTCACAAAAAAAGTCACGTGATGGCCGCTCGCCCAAAGATGGCGGCTTGCCCTCGCCCTTTTGTTCCATATCCCCCCATCGAATACCAACCTCCTCGTGACGTCATCACACACGTATAATTTACCGATGAACAAAACAGCTGGCTGAAAAAACATAACTCGCCCATCGTGACGTCATCAAAAAAAAGCGCGCACAAAAAAACGAAGAAGAAGAACAACGAAAAAACACATGGCGAGTCACGTGATCCAAGATGGCCGCTCGCCCCAGGGAGATTGGTTTGACGGGATTGCAGTACGTGCCGTACATGTCGTCCAATCCCGTTATACCGGCCTCGCGCCCTCGCCCTGTTCCATATCCTCCCAGTTACACGTGATCCAAGATGGCCGCTCGCCCAAGTCTGGGAGATTGGATTGACGGGAATACGCCAAGGGGAGGCTGGAATGACGGGATTCAGTACATGTCGCCATCAAAAAAAGCGCGCACAAAAAAACCGAAGAAGAAGAAACAACGACATCTGGCGGCAGAAGTCACCTCGCCCATCATGACGTCATCAAAAAAAGCGCGCACAAAAAAACCGAAGAAGAAGAAACAACGACATCTGGTGGCAGAAGTCCATCATGGCGTCATCAAAAAAAGCGCGCACCTGGGAGATTGGATTGACGGGAATACGCCAAGGCGGGAGGCTGGAATGACGGGATTCAGTACATGTCGTCCAATCCCGTCATACCGGCCTCGCGCCCTCGCCCTGTTCCATATCCCACCTCCTAGTCACGTGATCCAAGATGGCCGGCGAGATTGGTTTGACGGGATTGCAGATGGCCGGGGAGATTGGTTTGATGGGATTGCAGTACGTTGCCGTACCACGTGATCCAAGATGGCCGGCGAGATTGGTTTGACGGGATTGCAGATGGCCGGGGAGATTGGTTTGATGGGATTGCAGTACGTTGCCGTACATGTCGTCCCATCCCGTCATACCGGCCTCTCGCCCTTTTGCGGGGGGAGATTGGTTTGACGGGATTGCAGTACGTTGCCGCACATGGTCATCCGATCCCGTCAAACCGGCCTCTCGCCCTTTTGTCCGGGGAGATTGGTTTGATGGGATTGCAGATGGCCGGCACAAAGTCACGTGATCCAAGATGGCCGGGGAGATTGGTTTGACGGGATTACAGATGGCCGGGAGATTGGTTTGACGGGATTGCAGTACGTGCCGCACATGGTCGTCCGATCCCGTCATACCGGCCTCTCGCCCTCGCCCTGTTCCATATCCCCCCCATTACTACTGTGGTCTATTCAAGTGTGTCTATTTACAAATACACAGTGTGTTAATCATATAAATTAACATGGAGTTTTAATTTATTCAGTTATAAATATTTCTTTATTCAATATGAATTTGACAATAAGTTTTACTGTAATAGTATCAACACAGTATTCTTTATTATTCAAAAGAGATACAAGCAAATATAAAAAAAGGGAACCCGGATAAACGTCGGCAATATGGAATAAAGAAAACAATTATCTAAGCAGGACGTCATTTGTGTGTGGACCTGAGGAAGGAGAGGGCGGGGCCACTGACTGGAGAATGGGGGAGTGAGTTGAGAGGAAGGAAGTGAGAGAGAGTGAGAGAGAGAGAGAGAGAGAGAGAGAGAGAGAGAGAGAGAGAGAGAGAGAGAGAGAGAGAGAGAGAGAGAGAGAGAGAGAGAGAGAGAGAGAGAGAGAGAGAGAGGAAATAGGGCTATGCGTAGCGCAGCGTGGGGCCTCAAAACAATTTTGGGGCCTCACCGCAACTCTCCCATATGGATAGAGTATCTCTTTATCCAGTAAAATCAATGCTATAACAAAATATTTCAGCTGATATATTTACAAGCCATCCTTCAGTGTGTAAGGGAAATTGTGTGACATGTTATGTGCATAAAAGGTAATGAACTGGAAGTGACGCCACTGGATAGATAAAGAAACTGGAAGTAATATGACAGATTACTATAACAACAAATTTTAGCTGATATATTTACAAGCCATTCTTCAGTGTGTAAGGAGAATTGTGTGACATGTTGTGTGTATAAAAGGTAATGAACTGGAAGTGACGCCACGGCTAGGACACAAATGTATTATAGTATAAAGTATGTATATATAAAATGTAACTTTGACGAATACAATGACATTTATACGATTGTTTACGCAATAAAGAATTATTATTATCATTATGTCTCTTGAAAAAAATACGTTATAGTAAAAATTAATTTCAATCATTTACTAACAAAAGTACCACCAATCATGTACCACCAAGTTTTTTGTCACGAGTGTAACGTAGAGGTGACAACAGCTTTCATGGTTTATTACTTTTTTTATTTATTATACCAGTGCACACACATATATGCACATTGAGCTACTGTTTTACAGCAATCGTATTAATTATGAACCATATTTGAAACACACAAACTAGCTTTTCCTATACACAGTGTTCTATTGTGATCTATTGGGTGCACTGTCATTGTTAACGCACTTTCATAGACTGTCATAGTGCAGCGTTGTATGCCTAGAAGGTTCTGGAAGCTTGATCTACGTCTTTATGGGCGCCAGTTCCAGAAGGCTCTGGCTTCACCTCCTGAACCGAAATGGCAGAAAATGAACCTCCATTGTAGCCTTTTCTAGAAGAACTGAATTGGGCTAGTGATTCGGAAGTGCACAGTTACCCACACAGGGTGGGAGGCATATTGATTGATCAAGGTGGTGCCGATGGTAATTGCTATGATCCGTGAAAATATGATGCAGGAAACCATCCGATCTTCATCTTTCATGAGGCCACACAGCCAATACATAATCTACATACCGTTAACATGACTTTCTAATCAGACGTTTCCATTATACTCCTTTCAAACGTTTTTATAGATTAGCTGCAACTGGTTATGGTGGTGATCCCAGAACTGCCCCCTCACTCGTTCGTAGAACTCTCTGACAAAGAAGAAATAATTAGATCTGATACATAGTACATCTAGCTCCTTTATATCATTTTTATAGGGTTTCTAGTTATTTATATGGTTTTCAGGTACAGGAACCTTATTCAACAACGAATCTACATCAAAACTGACAAGTGTGTCAGTATCTTGCAATGTCTGTTGGCTGATAAAATGTCTTTAATCTCTAACAAATAGGTATTGCAGGATACTGATATACTTATAAATAGTGTACAAAGAAACTTATCTCGATCTAAGATTATTACGTCCTCTTTACTATTTATTATTTATTAATTGATTGTTAGTCTTAATAGGTTTGATTTTACATCATCTTGAAACTTTTTATTTCATTGTTAGTATTTTATATTACGTTGAGTATTCGTAAACTTAACATTATCATTATTCTTAGGTGATCATTTCTGTTATCTTGAGCTATCCGTACTCAGCTCTGCCCTGCCTAGTGATTCTGTTTCACCTCTTCATGTTTGTACTTTTATTTATTTATCAACTGTTGCACCTTGTCTGCCTTTTTTTAATTTATTGTTAGTCTTAGTACTTTTAGATTTAATGCATATTGTTATTATTATTACTTCATACTTAGTCCTGTCACTCATGTTCTGTATGCATTGAGTCTTTATTTCTGTTGTTGTTTGGTTATTTCTATAACTGATCTCTTTAGCTATTCCTTATTCTCATACCTCAGTGCACAATTGTCAACATCTTTTTTATTAATATTATTATTATTTCAGTCAGTTGTTGGTTGAGCCAAAATAAACATTTAATTGTTATAACATGGTTTGTAACGAGGGAATAAATAAATAAATAGATATTTATACAATTATGAAGAATTTGCACTGATGGGCCTTATGACCTTTTCAAAGTATTTACAATAATATGTGTGAAAAATGGAAAAATTATTTGAGCTAGATTAAAATACATTTGATAGAATTATACGGATCAACCTAAGTTGTAGTTTTAAATAAAATATCAAATTGATGAGAAAAATAGTAAAGAAAATGTAACAGTTGTAAATAGGTATCTTGTAAACAAAGATAACAGTCATTGTCATCTGTCATATTACTTCCAGTTCCTTCATCCATCCAGTGACATCACTTCCACTCCATTACCTTTTATGCACACAACATGTCACACAATTTTCCTTACACACTGAAGGATGGCGTGTAAATATATCAGCTAAAATTTGTTGTTGTAGTAATCTGTCATATTACTTCTAGTTTCTTTATCTATCCAGTGGCGTCACTTCCAGTTCATTACCTTTTATGAACACAACATGTCACACAATTCTCCTTACACACTGAAGGATGGCTTGTAAATATAGCAGCTGAAATATTTTGTTATAGCATTGATTTTACTAGATAAAGAGATACTCCATCCATATAGGAGAGTTATGGTGAGGCCCCAAAACTTTTTTGAGGCCCCACGCTACGCTGTGCATAGCCCTATTTCCTCTCTCTCTCACACGCTCTTCTGTCTCTCTCTCTCTCTCACTTCCTTCCTCTCAACTCACTCCCCCATTCTCCAGTCAGTGGCCCCACCCTCTCCTTCCTCAGGTCCCACACACAAACAACGTCCTGCTTAGATAATTGTTTCCTTTATTCCATATTGCCTACGTTTATCAGGGGTCCCTTTTTTTATATTTGCTTGTATCTCTTTTGAATAATAAAGAATATAGTATTGATACTATTATAGTAAAACTCAGTGTCACATTCATATTGAATAAAGAAATATTTATAACTGAATAAATTATAAATATATAAACACCATGTTAATTTATATGATTAACACGCCGTGTATTTGTAAATAGACACACTTGAATAGACCACTAACCTATCGGTAATACTGGCGATAATTACTGCTGATTTAAGTAAACATTTTCATATTATATAGCCCAACTGAAAATTCTTGATTTATTGCATTTTAACCATGGATTAGGTGATTAAATCAACTGTTGTACTCAATCATTAATTTTTTCATATTCGGTAACTGACTAAAAAATAAATTGTTTACAAATCCAATCAAAGACCCCCCATTTCAATTATGAAATTAATCTGCAAATATTCCATGAATATATACTGTAATATAGTGAAATATACAACAATTTTACATTATTTATTTCTTTGACAAAATAAATATTTATATAGGCCTATTATACTATGTAGAATAATACTGGGCAAAACATAAAACCCAGGTTAGATTCGAATTTCATGATAGGGTTAGAAAAAAATCATAACAAAACCACTAATCTACTTCTATATAAGATAAAAATAGATTTCGTCTTCTGGCCTTATTCAAACAATATGTGTATAGGCATTTATTTTTAAAAAATCTTTAATTTTCATTTTATTATAAACGTCTGTTTTATTAGTACTGTCTTTAACATTAACATATTATTTGGTTCCAAGTAGCTGCATGATTGTTTGTAAAATAGTTCATTGTTTGGTGAATGGTCAGTTTTTATTTATTTATTTATATTTTTTTTCGGGATCATGAAGAGTTGTGACTCTATTATTACTTCTTGAGAAAAACAATCTCAATGTCAATTGAAATTGGTTAGGACATATTATCGTGATAGAATATAACTAGACGACTGATTATTTAGAGTCAATTTTTATTATTTTAATCAGGTTGAAATTATTATAAATTTTAATGTCTCCGTTTCAAAAATGCCGTTCTATAGCATTGATTGAATCAGACCATTGTAAAAAGTATGTTTAAGGTGAATATACTTAAAGTTAACACATCTGGTTTTCATACACGTTTCTATTCTTATTCTTATCCATTCAGTGATGTCACTTCCACTCCGTTACTGTTTATCTCCCCTTTCCACAATACAGCAAATCTCCCCTTTCTCCTTACACTCTGAAGGGTGGGTTGTAAATATATCAGCTGTAAAATGTATGTAATAGTAATCTGTCATATTATGTCCAGATCCCTTATCCATCCAGTGATGTCACTTATATTCCGTTATCGTTTTTGTTCATAACATGTCACACTACACTCCTTACGCTCTGGAGGATGGCTTGTAAATATATCAGCTTTTATTGTTTTAGTAATCTGTCATATTACTTCTAGTTCCTTTATCCAACCAATTATATCACAACCACTCCATTATTGTTTATGTATACAACATGTTACACAAATCAACTTCAGTATTGTAACGTGAGTTGAAGATATATTTTCTTATATTTTTGTGGGAAATCCAGTTGATTGTTTATGTTAACTTTAAATGCCACTCGTAATAAATGTTGATGAACCATCAAGTCATTTTATATACAGATATATTTCGTTTCTTCATATACGTATTAAAACTACATACGCGTAATTACTAATTTCATAGTCATACTTTCTCTTCCACAAATTCTCTCTTATATTGATGTTTTGAAAAAAATACGCATAAATGACCGCAAGATAATACAAAGTTTCATCAAATGTTTTAATATATATTCCTATAGTTATAAGTTACTAATTCATGGGATTTTAAAAACGCATATTTTTTATATTTTTCACACGCTTTCCATTAACCTATATGACAGAACAACATCCCATACAAGGGTTATTTCAGCCCCTAACCCTACTTACATTTGTAAACTAACTTAGACGAAGCTACGTAATTGCTTAAGCAAGACAATAATACAGGGCTTACTTTGTTCACCTCCAGAACGTTCCATATTAGTTTGATTACCTTCAAAGTTTGCCCCAAACACTTGGCAGAAGTAGATTTACTCTAACGTGTTTACTTAGACTTAGACCAGTAAATGCTAATTCAGTTTTTTCAAACATAAAACAAATGGTTTCAATCGCATTGTGTGAAACTTCAATCGCAGAGCACCATCTAGAAACTGAAATTGAAATGGTAACTTTGATACAACTTCCTCTCAACTACAACCCCCTCTGATTTGGGTTTGCTTTCGATGAATATGAGCTATTAACTGCAAACTTTCTGCTAATATACTAAATTAGCGTTGAAATATTTTAAAGTTTTGTAATAAAAGTGGTTGTAATGACAATCCACAAATGACTCTGTGCTTCACAACAGCAAAAGTATCTCTCCGTTAATTTTTGTGCTCAAGATAAAAGTTCGACTTTTATGTTTTAAAAGTTTGTTTTAACTATCCAACAGTGTTTTCCCCTTTTCAGAATCAACTGTTCCTATTCTACGATGTAATTTATTAAACCAACTCAATACAAATAGCCTTTATTTTCAGCATGGCCTTGTACACAATTCAATAGGGTTTTTGCGGAACTCATTGACATACTGTGCACGTAGTCTCGAGTGTCATAAAATGGCAAATATAAAAGGATATTGGCTTGTGTTTATAAACGAGGTTGTCAAAAGAAGGAGTGCACTAGGTTGTTATGTACGTTAATGCCTCTAATAATAAACAAAACATATTTTGAAATGGTTTATTTTATCATAATAAATAATTATGCTTATTGCTAGTTTAGTACTATATATATTAATAACTAAATATATCAATAAACTTTAGTTTTAATACTCGTGTTCAGAACAAGAACACAACACATTTCCAATGACCATTTACAGCGGACACCACGTAGAAGTCACCAAGCCGTGTAAACAAAGTGGCCAGTTTCAAACTCTAGCTAGCTCGATACAATATGTTTTTCTTAAGGTTAGTATGTTCTACCAGATTTGGGTAAAGTATATCACCAAATAATTCCCTTAATAGTATTTTATAGTAGTTAGGAAAAAAGTATTACTGTAAAATAATGCATGAGTTTATTTAGATTTCATTATAAGGCTAAGAGGTCGTTTTCAAACATCTCTGTGTAGATCTTACTACTTATACTTCCTCAAGAGCTATAGTAAAATACCTCATATAATACGTATTTTACAGCTGTAGGACGAAGTTAAATTAATTAATAATACTGGGAAATATCTGCAGTTTGATTCCAAACTTTTTTTTTTTTTTTTTGCTTTAGTTTTATACAAATGTCATTGATTATTTAATCTCCTAAATAAAATTAATATTTTTTTCTTCAAGTACACAAGAGTTCACTTAACTAGGGTCAGGTAGTAAGTCAACCCAAGGTATATAACCTCAAAGTATAAATAATAATGTACATTTAGAGATTTCCGGATTTCAAATGACTCTACCACATTCAACAGCATATAACTTACACATGAACACTACTGAAGGCATTTGAATATTTATATTTTTAAGATCTTCCCCGTTAATTCACTACCACTGTTTTATTTTGTTTCCGTTAATTCAATACACTAAAAAATATTCTATTGCTCTAAAAACTGTTCCCCCATCATTTTTGCGTCCAGTGTGGTATTCCTTATCCGCTAGGAATCCGATATCACTGGCCTTTCTTATCGCTTTCCAAAGACCTACACACGGAGAGTGCATTCAAGTCAACCGTTGGATTCACCAGTTTGTGATCAACTTCAGTAGCCACCTAATCTAACCTAACCTAAAAGTAATTAGGATAAAAATGTAATGGTAGTGAAGTAACAGAAAAAGTAGTGGTAGTGGATTAACGGAAAAGATCCACTTTGTATTTAAGGTATACTATTCATATGTGCAGTTGTTGGATTACAATGAATTACCTCACTGATAAATTTTAAAATGGCTAGTTTTACGTATTTTAGACTGATAACTCCATAGTGTAAGTGTTTTAGTTATCAACAAGAGCTGAGAGTAATGAGTAATCTGTCACCAAGAGTTCTTGGATCGAGGCCAATATTTGTTTCTGTAGTATTCAATTCCGAAAAGGAGGCTTTTTTACGTCATGCCTCACATTCAGCTTTAGGGGTGAGAAAGTGACTTTAGCAAACTTATGAGTTATACGTACATTTGGCTGCAGATCAAGTGTAAGGCCAATGCTGATATATTCAGGACTTTTTTATATACTTAATCTCAAATTTATAGTCGTAGATTTTTTTAAACAGTGATTTTAATTTAGGTTTTTTTCAAATTTCTAATTAAAATAAAAACAATGAACGTCGATTACTGAAATGTTTTTATACGAGTCAGACAAAGCTGGTTACGAATTGAGCAGGTCAACCGATTTCAGTTTTAAATTAGTTTACAGGGTGATATTCTCCTTCCACTTCAGTGCAGTGACGTGGCAATGTTAAAGTTAACAAATGAAGAGAAGATTTCAGTATATATATATGGCTCTGTGGTAAATAGTGAAATAGTGTCATGTTGAGCTTCTGGAAATGAGTCGAAAATGTTACCATATGTAGTTTATTTTGACCTTTAAAAACTGTATGGATGGGCAGGTGGGTCAATACCACTGCACGTGTCTATGATAAATGAACACGAGTAAGACTCAGCAGTTTATTAATTTAGAATCTCAACCAATGTCAATTTAATATTAATTTATAGGGTATTTCAATATTTATCTCATCCAAATTAGTGCATTCTATCAGTAAAAATAACGGAAATGCTACATAAACATTGATCCGCAAACACTTTGCTAGTGATAGACACAGGTAGTGCCAACGATATACTTCGGTATGGCTCTTTGGCAAAGAATGAAATAGTGCAATGTTGAGCTTCTAGAAAAGAGTTGAAAATGTTATCGTTTCTTATTTGGACCTGTAAAAGCTACTTAAGTAGATTTTAGAACTGTATACTAAATAGTTTCTTATGGTTTTATATGATTTACAGTTTCCTTAACCATATGTTAGAAAGAGTTTATCTTCTTTGGATTATCATTCATAATTGCACTTTAATTAAATCGTAAAATAAAATGAATGCAAGGAAAATTTTGAATAACAAAATTTTGTCAATGTGTATTGATAAAATTAACTCTTTTAATAGTCTATATTTTAAATATACCTTCTTTTCGTGATGTATCAAATAAATTTACCGACAATTTCCCAATACTTATACATTTTTAATGCGTGTATTAAAATTGATTCCCTAAGTAATAAATTATATTCTCATATCAAATACTATTTTATAACTAGCTTAGCGTTAATTTGCTCCATTACACTGGTTATAAATGCTTTGAATGACATACGTAATACTCATATTTTAAAATGTCTTTTTTTAATCCATGTGACTTAGGCCCTCATCAATATCACCATGACAGGATTAACCTTTCGTATAGCACAGTCTAATAACATACAGACGCACAATCTGTTAAGAAGTTGTGACAAGCACGACGCCAGCTCTCGTAGCGGCTGGACGTATTTCTGCACTATTAACATAGCTGTGATTAGTAAATATCAAATAACTTATGTTCATGGCCATTTTTCTATTATTAATATTCCACTTATTTGCAATACAACGGTAATGTGGTCTAGTTGTACGGTCCGACTACTTGAGGCGCTATTGTCTCGCTAGCTTCACAGCTGAGCAATGGATGTGTCTTGAATGTATATTAGACTTTGCTTATAATATAAATAACATTTATGACGCGTATTTTCCTTATAATAAAATTCATATAGTAAAGGCTCCATATAACTTTTATATAATAATAGTACATTTTCCTTTTTATGATAGTTATGAAGGTAGTTATACTGTGCGCTTGTTAGCTGAGATGACATCTACAGTAAGCTACTTAGTCTTAATTATTTATAACACACTGACCACAGCAATGAAGGGTAGTTTATCATAGAGTACGCTCCACGTGGTATATGTTTGAATGTATAAATATAATTTTCCAGCGGCCTTGACTGGAGAGTTCCGACCGTCTTAGCGATCCCGTTCTTACACGCAGCCCGCCTGCCCGGTCACTGATGGTGGTTCGGAAGCCGTTGGTTCCCAGATTAAGGGTTAGAGAGGGCTTCTTAACCCTAACTTCACCTGGTAAAGTAAGATGATATTTAACTTATTTTCATAATAGCTATATACGAAATCTAATAGGGCCTAATCACTTTTCACTTCCGTCGAATACAGCCTAGGCACTATATACTTGTCTAATTAAGTCATCGATAGTGATCATTGGACAGTCGTCTAGTTGAATACATAATGAATAGAATGAAAGAATACAGATTTTAAAGCTATCCCCTCCAATCACCTAAACACATCTCCTAAAAAAGTACCATGAATACATTACACTATACGTACCAGCCAAAAATTTAAAATATGCTTGCAATACCCTCAAATTTATTTAAATACGACTATTAATAATTTTTTTACTCAAAAATGCATCCAAAATTTTATTTATAAAGGCAAAAAGTGTCCCAATATTTAAAAATTTTCATTTCTAATGCGTAAACAAAGTCGAAAATTATAGTGTTAAATATATTTTAATTAGTTTTAATATTTACAGTTAACATGATATATTTATTTGTATCGTTTTAGCTACCAATCCCTGTTTTAGGTAAGTTTTGGCATATATTATATTTTTCTATATTTATTACATTAAATACATAAATATACAATCCTAATTTGTGTATATTGCTATAAACAACGTTTACTAAACTCAATTTTTCCAGTGCCTGTTAATTTAAATCTTTACTATGTTCTATGTAGACGAATGTAATGACACGGTGTTGCAACACGTAACATACCAATAAATAAAAAAAGTTCAAATTTTATATTGATCGAAATTTCGTATGTATCCAATATATTCACTTGCCGTTTGATTTGTAATGTATAAAACTAATGGAATGGAAATTCTGTGACTAGGTTGGTAAAGAAGGTGAAAATATGAGGAAAGACGTCTTAAACCCATCCTTCAGTGTTGAGGGGAATTTTGTGACATTTTGTCTACATAAACGGTAATGTGGTGGAAATAATATGACAGATAACCACACCAGTTTACAGCTGTTGTATTTCTTTACTGTCGTTTTTCATTATTATTACTACTATTATCGTTGCGTATTAATATAATATTCTTTGTTTTAGCTAAATCTTTGATAATTTTATTTACTTTCTAACATACCTACTTGGTTTTTAACATTTTGTAGGTGTTTAACGTAATATTGTTTAGTTCTAATTAACATTAAAATAAGTTGTCTTCTTTATGTAAGCCATTTTACCACGATAAAAGTCTCCTTGATGAAATTGTATACAAGTGAACAGGAATTCCACGATTATCGATTTTCGAGTTAGAGCAAATTCCCACTTTAAAAATTGACGTATTGAATAAATCAGGAACATCTGTAATTTACGTTAATAGTAATGATAGTGAATTGACATCTTTTAATAAAACCGAACGATCTTCGGAATTTTTTTTAAATAGTGATATTATTTTATTTTTAATAAAATAGTAAAATGTATACTAATATAGTATGTATATAATATTATAGTTTTAATAATATATTGTCTATTATTGTATTTTATATTATTCAATATAAGATAGTATAGATGACTCTCTAGGAATATAAAATTACTTTCAAATATTCAGTATGTACGGTTGATATTTTACAATTTGTAAACAAACAAAAAAATACCTCATACATTTGTTTTATGTTGAAATATAACTATTATTTTGAACATTTAGGAGGAAATCACGATTTTTGACACAGAAGAAAAAAACAGAGGTCGCTTCCAATAGTGCGCTAAATATGTCGAGTAGTTAATTCTCCAATGAGTCATGTGATGACAGGACCTTATCAGTCCCTCCCTTATTCACTCGAATCCACAAGGATAACGTATTTAATGTTACTACAGATATTTAAATGTGTACATTAGTTGTAATCAATATATAACGGCCACTGAGGCATTTGTTGCGGCCGTAAAAAGCTACCTCTGTTCTATTTTCTGTATGGATTTTGTTAATTTTATAAACCTAAAGGAAGAGAGAGCCAGTCTTACAGAGTAAAACTATAAAAATAAATAAAAATAAAATAAACAATTCATAGCCGCATAGTTATTATTTTAAATATACAGGAAATTAAAAATTAATAATGTATGTAAATAATAATATCAGTATTAATAAAACAACTTTATTAAAAATATATAAAAAATACACACATATCAGTAAAAAATGGCAACACTGTTACAATAATAAGAAATACCATGTTTGACATTATTCACTTAGAAACGCACAAGCACAAAAACAAAACTAACAAGCAGGAACACACTGAAATATATTCAAACTTTTTATAACTATTATAGTTATAACTATAAATGGGTTTGGCATTGCAATGGTTCATTTTAAAAAAAAGCGTAATAATATTATATTCTGAAGAATACATATCTTAATATTTTCAGGTAATAAACTAAAGAATAAAAGATGCAATAAAATAGTAATATTTCTAAAACTTGTTAGCTGTCTCCTTAGAGACAAAATAAACAGAGGTCACTTTATTATGGTCATAGCGAAGGCCGCAGTGGCGGTCAATAACAGATTAAAATTAATGGATATCTTTATAGTAATCTTTATGTATAGTAATAATTACTACGTGTAAACTTTAGGATTTTGGGGGAATAAGGATGGAACTGACAAGGTACTGACCCTACCATCCGCATGACAAACTGAAGAAATAACTATCGTCACAGATTCATCGTACTATTAGTTGTGACCTCTGTTTATTTTGGGGGGAATAAGGATGGAACTGACAAGGTACTGACCCTACCATCCGGATGACAAACTGAAGAAATAACTATCGTCACAGATTCATCGTACTATTAGTTGTGACCTCTGTTTATTTTGGGGGAATAAGGATGGAACTGACAAGGTACTGACCCTACCATCCGCATGACAAACTGAAGAAATAACTATCGTCACAGATTCATCGTACTATTAGTTGTGACCTCTGTTTATTTTGGGGGAATAAGGATGGAACTGACAAGGTACTGACCCTACCATCCGCATGACAAACTGAAGAAATAACTATCGTCACAGATTCATCGTACTATTAGTTGTGACCTCTGTTTATTTTGGGGGAATAAGGATGGAACTGACAAGGTACTGACCCTACCATCCGCATGACAAACTGAAGAAATAACTATCGTCACAGATTCATCGTACTATTAGTTGTGACCTCTGTTTATTTTGGGGGAATAAGGATGGAACTGACAAGGTACTGACCCTACCATCCGGATGACAAACTGAAGAAATAACTATCGTCACAGATTCATCGTACTATTAGTTGTGACCTCTGTTTATTTTGGGGGAATAAGAAAGGAACTGACAAGGTACTGACCCTACCATCCGCATGACAAACTGAAGAAATAACTATCGTCACAGATTCATCGTACTATTAGTTGTGACCTCTGTTTATTTTGGGGGAATAAGGATGGAACTGACAAGGTACTGACCCTACCATCCACATGACAAACTGAAGAAATAACTATCGTCACAGATTCATCGTACTATTAGTTGTGACCATTGTTTATTTTGGGGGAATAAGGATGGAACTGACAAGGTACTGACCCTACCATCCGCATGACAAACTGAAGAAATAACTATCGTCACAGATTCATCGTACTATTAGTTGTGACCTATGTTTATTTTGGGGGAATAAGGATGGAACTGACAAGGTACTGACCCTACCATCCACATGACAAACTGAAGAAATAACTATCGTCACAGATTCATCGTACTATTAGTTGTGACCTCTGTTTATTTCTTATATATGGTGTCTCTCACGCAGGTCAAAGATTTAAAGTACTTTATACATTTATACTCTTCTCATTAGTATGATACTGAGAAATATAAAAAATGGGGCTGAATATTCCGTGTTCCAATTTTAACAATACATTTCTGTAAAATTATCAAATGTTTAAAACTAGAAAGGTAAGACCCTCTACAAATGTCTAAAACATATTGCATTTTGAAGTCTATAAGGGTGTAACGTTATTACCTAAAAGAAAACTCAAATTAGTTTGAGAATACTTTTTAATAAATTAAATAGTCTCACTATAACTAACTAAAAATGTCAACAAAACGAAAAAACAAAAACCTTTTACACCATATGATTCAAATTGTCCATTTAAATAAACATATGGCTTAAACTGAACATGTATATATTCTTAAATCTATATTTATAAAAGAGGATGTTTGTATGTATATATCTTTGAAGTTTATGCGCTGCCAAACCATCCAACCGATCGCCATGAAGCTTTAGGACGTTGTGTTGTATATTCCCGAGATGGTTTCTGTGAAGTTTGATGCAGATCCGTCCACAGGGTCCCACCCCACGGGCTCCTAAAGATCCCATGTTATTCAAATGGAAAATCTGAATTGTTGACAAAAAACATATGACTGTGTGGTTTAATGTAGTTTCACATGCCATAAGCAGATTGAAGTTCTCACAACAACAGTACTGTATATGTTTTGATTTATTGTAGTTCTACTTTTCACCTTGAGAGTGTAGCACACACTACTTTTACTTGATCAGGTGATCTGTATTTGGTGTTAACCTTTTTTCCTCGGTAATTAAAACATGTGGTGAAACGTGAAAATAAAAAATTATTTGTTTTGCAGTTTACTTTTTATGACATGCCTCCTAAAAAATCTAATATTGGTAGAAGAAGCAAAAATGCTCGAATTCTTTCAGCTATTAGGTTCTAAATCAAACTCAATATTATGACCGGCGAAGCGGGCGGGTACAAAAGGGTAGGGTACAAAATATTAAAAAGGGCAAAATAAAATGTTTTTACTAATTCAATACATCTTATTGATCTTACTGTAATGTACTTAATCAATTTATTTTATAATGGTGAATGTGGGTTGAATAATTCAATTAGTATATTGAAAAATATACGAATTTATTTTTCTTTATATACGTAATGGAGGTAGCAAAACATGGATAGTTCTACTCCTGTAGAATTCGGGAGTGTCAACGTATTAAAATGAACTGTAAGGAATGTACTGTAGATATTAAATAAAGTAATGTATTTTTATTAAACATGTTAGAATAATTTCTTCATGAATAGGTGAATTCAACAATGCTTAAAATGTAACATTACATATTTTAGTGAGATACAGTATGTAGTTGCACATTACGATCATCTCCCTCAGACAGTTCAGTATTCCTCTGTGTTCAATTTAGTTTTAGTGTCTTTGTGTTCATTTTCTGTGTTCCGTGAATTTGTTTTCTGTGTTTCTTGTCGTAGACGACAAGCTCGCCATTCTAGCTTGCCAGCCGATGACGTATGTTTTGCGGCTAGAAACGTTTAGCCCTGGCTCCGGGGTCAGAGAGCCATGGACGGGCACCTGCATGGCTACTGACTGCGTTTTCCTGGAGGCACAGTGTGAACCCTACGGCTTGGACTAGCTTCTTCTATGCATCCCAGAGGGGCCAGCCACTTCTTCACCTTTTCCGCGCTGTCCATCCATCGGCCTCCAGGATGAAAACATCGACATGCAGGTGACCCACACCTAATTTATTTATCCGACCCTTCTGGCCTCCATCAGACTTTTTCTGAAGAGAGTGCTGTCAAAGTGACTTTTGTTTAGCAGCGAGGATATTTGTGGTGAAATTTGCCTCCAGTGAACTTTACCCTTTGGAAAAACTTGTTGTTTTTTTTATAACAGTGAAGTTTTCTGCTTTAAAGTGAGATATATTTTTAGGTTTTATTTTATTTATTTATTTTCTTTTTCTTTCTTGTGGGGTAGTTCTGGTAATTTTCTTTTAAGAACTGGGTTCTCGGGTAATTCTTCATTTTGTTGTTAACAGTAGGAGTTGCCCAGTTTAGCCTGCTGGATTTCGGCGTAATTATTAACTTAATTCGTTTGTTTAGTTTTTTTGTAACTTTTCTAAATTGGCCTAGCCTTCCAAATTTCTTTTGTTTCCCAAGGCCCCATAAGTTCAACTGCCGTTTTAAAATGTTGTCCTTTTGTTACCTGTTGAAGTTGTTTTCTCGTTGTAGTTTATTCATTCATGTATTCTGTTATTTATTTATTCTTGTATACACATACATTGTATACAACAATAAATATTTATTGTATTGTTCATTGTTGTTATTTAATTATTATTGTTATATTTTTCAGAGATTTATATATTTATTTATTTATAAAAAAGTTATAAGGCCTAATCATTTTGATTTACGTTGCATTGAAACTTTCCACTATTAATATTTGTTGTTTTATTTATTATTTTTTTTAATATTATGATCATTTTTTTTATTTATTTATTTCTATTGCCTCGAGGCCAACATATTATTATAAATATATTTCTGTAGCTATTATTGATAACGATTTAAAGTAACTTTTCACAGACGGTCAAAAGCTCGTTTTGTCCGTATATGTTAATTATTTTTCTGTCCCTTAATATTTTTTTAGTACTTTTGAATTAAATATTTTTTTAACATTCATTGTAATAAACAATATTTTTGCCATTTAACTTGTGTTTTCTTTCTGTGTCGTCCTCCTGAGTCTGGTGCCTTCGCACCCATCCTCGATGGGTCCAGCAATGTTTTGATAGTATGAGGGTTGGCTGCATTATTAAACTTTGAACCGTACATTGAGAAGAGTGACTTAATGTCAAAAAATTGGCAATGTTTAACTGTTATTCACTGTGACACTTTTATTTTAATAAACAGCCACATACAATAATTTTTCCACGTCACCATGGTCGGTGTTCCTTTGGATGAACGTGAAGACTGAATCGTCAGACCGAATCTTGTATATGGAACCATTATCTGGTGATCCAAGGTCCAACAAGTCACTGCTGCAAAAAACCTATCCAAGGTGCAGGGGTTGGCTTGTTTGGGAATCCTTGGGACATTTAAGGGTACACCCACCACTGCAATGGAGGTGCTGCAAAGTCTATTCCCCTTGATATTTTTATAATGGGGAAGGCAAGACTTGGCATATTGGCTCCAGACCAAAGGATGTCTCTGGCAACCTACAATCGGACGTTCTAGAGAAGTGTTCGAATAGGATGCCTAGACAAACTGACTCTGACAAACCAAATCGTGTTGTCATTGGTGACAGAAAAGATTCGGAACATGGTGAATCAATCGCAATGAAGAATGCGATCACGTGGTAGACAGATGGCCCTCGAACTATCCTTGGGTTTGGTTGTGGGGTCTATGGTGCCATGTCAAAAACTGGGCTCAGTGTTAGCCTCGTAAAACTGGCTACGGTTTTCAGGCGTAAATGGCTGCCATAGCTGCCTGTGCCTATGCAAACATGGAATTGTGCTTACGGACAAAACAATCTGAACTTAGACAGCCAAGCGGCACTAAAGTCACTTGCGTCTTTTAACTTCACCTCGAGTCTGGTTTGGGACAGTCACAGGGTTCTAAAAACGCTGGTGCGTTCCAATAGGGTAATCCTATTATGGGTACCAGGTCACACCGGGGTACTGGGAAATGAGAGGACAGACCACTGTGCCAAGAGATGCGCTAAGAAAACTCTAATTGGCAAAGAGTCGGTATGCGGGGTTGCTTATAGTCTCGCCAAGAGGGATGCCTCTATATGGGTAGCTGGCAAGCACCAGGAACCTGGGAGGCAACGCCAGGTAACGTGCAAGTAAAGAAGGACCTGTTGGGACATCGTACTCCAACACAGTTGAAGGTCTTTATCTTACAAGATCAGAACTCCGAAGGGTGATCGGTTTTATAACTGGACACTGGACATTTAGGCCAGACATGAACAAAATGGGGTGTTCAACCGCCATTCCGTTGTGTAGGAGATGTCGGGAGGCGGAAGAGTCTGTACGGCACATCCTCTTCCACCGCTCGGCACTAGCTAGGATGTGGGCTGACACCTTGGGCGGCGTATCAGAACGTGGCCAAGGTATAGCACAGGAAAACCTCAATAAGGCAATCTCAAGGTTCTCTAAGGACCTTGGATTGGATGAGGTTTGAATTCCTGTAAAGGAGGACGCACAATAAGCCTTTGGCTGAGGGGCCGTTACCGGGTATTCAAGCCCAATAGTAAAAAAAATGGCCGGTGTCGAAGTATAGAGGATTTTATTTTAAGATTTAACTTCTTACTATCTATTTAAAACGTGTGCCACTTTAAACCCTCATTAAAACCGTGTTGGATTCAGACACTGAACTCTTAATTTCAGTCATTTAATCAAATGTTATTTAAATCAGATAGTGAAAAAATCTTACAGAAAAATGTGTTTCTTCTATTTATACGTTTAATGATGACAGGTGCTCCTTTGTTAATAAACATGAAGTGATTTAGTAATATTAAAAAACCTGCACATATTACTTGAAACCCACTACCATTCAATAGTTAGTATTTAATGCGATGTAAACAATAATGTGTTATAAATTAATGATAGTATGTGTAAATATACAGTATTCCTTATATGAATATAAGTAAATATTTATGATAGTCTTTAAACATTTGCGAGAAAAGTAAATAGTAAATTAAATTTTTATCTTTCAGGAAATGTCTACAAGTATTTTCACTTGTAGACATTTCCTGTCCTGAATACTTAGTTAATTCAATAAGAAATATTTTTCTTCTCTTTTACCTTTCTAAAACTCCCTTTTTAACTTCCACTGCGTGAGGAGTTAATTAAACAGCACCATTTTCATTCAAAAGAGAAGAAACGCTAATTAGTTGAAAGTGCTTTTAAGTTCTAACCCTCTTTCACGAACATCACGATTTGAGACTGCTAAAGGTAAACACTGTAAAGTAAATCTGTCTAATTAACACCTGAAATTGTATAAATATATTTATGTTTTTATATTAGCTGGTCATTAAATTAATAAAAATGAATTTTTTACCAGTTAAGTGTTATTAATGTATTATTAATGTCTCTAGATTTCTATAAATAGAAAACTATCAAATACAGATGTAATGAAGTAAAGTTTTCAACTTTCTAATATAAATATGTGTATTTAGATTTCCATATAATAATCTTGTAAAGGTTTAATATCCTTGGAAATAGATAATATAACATAATAATATCACAAAGAAATATTGTAACAAAAACAAAGTTTTATAGTTTTCAATTTAATTTTAAAAAGCTTTTGGAGAGAGAGTGAATTTTACAATATTATGATGATGATTTTAATTTGATTTCAATTATAGTTTTTGGTTCAGTTCTTTTAGAGTGGACCAACTGTGTATATTAAAATGTATTAATTCTATAAAATCAATTAAATAAGTTGGTGCTCTTTACACATTTTAAAAATAAAAAGAAAGTCTTTCGGTCAGAAAACTTCATTATATTTTAAAACAGTAAAAACTTGGCGGGATTTTCGTTAGTTAATGCAAATCCTAAAAAGTGTTTCAAATTGAATTTAAGCTTAAGCAGCTTAAGTACTTTATCTCTTGTGAGATAATGAAGAACAAAACAAAAAAGTGCTTGTTTTATTTTCCTTCATTTTTCAAATATTAAATTTCCATCCTATCACATTATCCATGCTGTAACTGAAGGAATTGTAAATTGATAATAGATTATTCTAAACAATTACAAATAAATATGCTCTATCAATTTATGTTATAGTATTTATAAGCAAACCTATTTTTAGTAGACGTAATGTCAATCAGCAGCTTAACAGAACAAAACAAACCTCTGTTATTATTTAAATTAAAAAACTACGTATGCCTACTTTCTATGGCTTCGCATAACGTGGTTTTTATGATTTTTGCCACGCATTGATATTATGTTACAAAAGATTTCCACGATAAGATTTCGTTATACATCACGCGACACGCAATTCCATTACCTCCACCCGGAGAGGATGTGTCTAGAAACAAATCTTCCTTATCAGAGATTCGGCTCGCATTTCTTCACGTGTTATTTTCGTTAAGATTCGCGTATAAATAAGAATATGTGTTTTTCTTCTTGTTACAAATTGAATACAGACTAAATAAAGCAATGGATTTGGAAGTGATACATGTGACAGTGTGTTCGTCATCGATCTATCGTCTATCGTTGTCGTGTATAATACTATAATGAATGAATACAAAAATTTTAACTTTTACCTTATAGCTTATAATTTTACTTAAATACGCTTTAAATTTGCATTATCAGTAACAACTTAAATCAATGTGTTCAGGAATTTCAATTTAATTAGTGGAAAAAACACATTACCTATGTTTGTGCTTCATGAAAACCGTTATGTTTATTGTGTTGTGAATTATGATTTCTAGTCTTAAATATATTTATTGTGTTTTCATAATAAAAATCTATGAATGTTATTAATTAACTAACTAACTAGAGGTTTATAAACTTAAAGCTATTTTAATAAAATTATGTTTTAGATGTTCATAAAAAGCACTGTAGCTCATTAGTTAACTATAGTATGTACGGAACTAACGTCTTCCTCCATCAAAACGTAAGAAAGTGCCTCTAGGCGTACATTTGCCTGGATGGACTCCTTCATTAATACGTCCGTCGTTTGTTCGATTGGGCTCCACTTAGACATATGTATGGTGAAGGGTGGGTTGGCTTGATCATTACGTACTTGGGTGGATGTGTGGGTGGAGCCTTTAAATACGTATGGATAGTTGAAAATCTCATCCCGGTGTATTTTGGGCCTTCATGATATTTTCCCGTATTGATAAACTTTAAATTTAAAGATGTGAGAGGTCAATTACTTACTAATTACTTTGAACAACTATGAGAAATTTTTGATTTCCGTAGCCTACCTTCAGATTGTTTTATGAAACAAAGAAGAAACAACGTAAAATATGTTGCCCCTAAAAATATAAAACTTCTTATACAAAGAGGTGTTCGATCTTGGCAGTCAAATTCTGTCTAAATACCATGTCTTAGGTCGGGTACAATCATGGTTAATAACTACCCCCAGGTTGCAACTATTTTTAATGAGTAAAGACCTTAAACACAAATTGGTATTTAAGAGGTAAAATATTTAGTTTTTTTAATATAGGAAGTGATTCTGTCCTCCGACGCACTTTGGAAATCATTCAAATTTCAGTTTTTATAGTAAAAAGGTTTATAATATTAAATGTATGTGCTCATCCAAAATGGAATACCATAGTTAAGTTTTGAATGAAGTAATGCATTCAGTCTGTTCAATAAATGCGTACTTCATCAGGGCACAATATTTTGATACGGGATGCGTATTTATTATACAGTACGACCGATTGGATTGCGACCTAATGAAAGCACTGGTGCGAGAGAGATAAAGTGAACCGTGGAAATCAGAGAGAAAATTACACTTCACCCACCACTGAATTGACGTGCAACTGTGCCACTTTAAAATTTCGTCGTCATGGATACTTGAAATGAAAATTGTCTTTATTAGGTAGAGTTAGGACTATTAAGTCCTCTTTTCCACTCAACCTTATTTCTAAAAAATTACAATATTTTAACTATATGAAATTTATTCAGTAAATTCTAGAGAATTTACTTGAATAGACGTAGACTTAAGTAGACGGCAGCAATGACAAGCCCCGCCTTTTACGTAATAAGGATAAGTGACCAATGGTGGACCAGCACGTGGTGGGAACTGAAATTTCTGCACAACTGTAACTTCTGTTCGGCACGAGGGACAAAAGGAACCGTGATAGTGAGGAATTAGCTGATTTAAGATGGTTCCTGTCTTTACCTAGTTATATTGAGTTTATATTATAATTTAATGTGATATATATTTTTTTATTTGTAATATTATACTACAACTAGGCTATCATTTTCATTGACCTACCTTAAAAATGAAGTAAGGTAAACACTACTTACATTAATGTTTTATTGCTTGTACTTATATATTATTCCCTGAGCAATTTTTAAAAAGATGATCATTTGTGGTGTAAGGTGGCGGAGTGGTGGGATGTTCTCCCTCCGCTGTTGAAACCCCTATATGCATTAAATATAACAAGCAGGTCGATTTCTGTCCATCCCAATAATAGAATAAGCGTTCAGTCAACATTGAAAAAGAAAAATAGGCCTCCTACCCATTCACGTACAGTGTATTGACCCTCCCGCCCACCCATACACGTAGAGAGGTATTGACCCACCCGCCCACCCATACACATATAGTGGTATTGAAATAAAGAAATACATTAATTGAAATATAAATTATTATCTACTCCAAACAATTTGTATTAATGTCGTGGAATATTATACAATCCCTAGATTAAGTTCAATATTCAATCCATTTAGTGAGTGGAGGTTAGTGACTCTTGACCTACCCATACACCATACAGTCGTATTGACTTAACCACCTACCGATAAAGGTACAATGGAATTGACCCATCTACCCACCCATACACGTTCAGTTGGATTAACCCACCAGCCCTCCGATACACGTACAATGGTATTTTCCCACCCACCCACTCTTATATGTACAATGGAGTTTACCTAAACGCTCACCCATATATTTACAGTATTATTGATCCACCCTGTCATTCATTCACGTACAATAGTATTTACCCACCCGTCCTCTGATATATTGTTTTTTTTACGTCTAACAACTCAGGCTTGCTGACTGGTACAGCAGAGACTTAATGCTTTTAATTATTAGTATGAATCATATTATTGATATTTTAATGAAGTCCTAAAAAATATGAACGGAATTTTAAGTTACGAATCTTATACAACTATCTCTTTAGCAGTAAAATAGCGTAAAGAGGTAGTTGTAAACAAAAATCAATTAATGTACACCAGCAATTTATTTCTTTTTAATCAATAATCATTATATTTCAGTATAGTGGTAAAAGAAGTCTAGGATCTTTTCCGTTAATTCACTACCACTACTTTTTTTGTTCCGTGAACTCACTACCACTTGATAAATATTCTATTTCTGTAAAAACTGTTTCCCAATCATTTTTACATCCACTGTCGTATTCCTTATCCGCTTGGAATCCGATATTGCTGGCCCTATCTTATCGCTTTCCAAGAGCTTACACATAGAGATCGCATTCGGCGATAAGTCAATCATTGGATTTACCAATTTGTGATCGACTTTAGTAGAAACCTGATTTTAGTAGCCACCTAACCCAACCTAACCGTAATTGCGATAAAAAAGTAGTGCTAGTGAAGTACTATTTACGTCTAATTACGTGAAGTCTAATTACGTGTTTAATAAGTCATAACGTTTGATGTTCTACTTCCCATAGTTCCGCTAATGGAGAGTTTTCCATGGAGTAAATTCTATGACCTAGCTCCAGCTATTAAATATTACAACAGATAAAAAAAACTTCCTGGTATCTTCATTGAAAGACCATTTATATTATTAAAATTAATAATTAACTGTCATAAGACAACAATCTGATGGTTCAATTGACAAAACCCATAATTTTACTGAATTCATTTTACAAAAACTTTAAACCACAAAGAACTAACAAGAATAGAAAATTAAAATTCTGTTAATGTTAAGTACAACTGAAATGTTTGTCCCGTTATTATAATAAATAGAATCCATAGTCTTGTTCATAAAGTAGGCCTATATTATCTTTGTGATTTGAGAATTTTTGTCAGGGAACCGTAATGCCGTCATAGAGATTCGAGATAAGATAGCGGGATATATTTCTTGACATGCAATTTCATTATCACCATCCTGAGGGATTAGGTGCTTAAAAACTAATCTGCTTCTTTAGAGAGTTATCTCTTATCTCGTTTGCATTATCTGTTTTGCTAAACTTATACTGTACATTAGGAAAAGAAATAGTTTTCCCACGAATAAAATTATATTTGGATGGTAAATTAATCTGGTTAAATGTTCAGTTTTTTATTATTATTATTAGATTTCATGCATTTATTGTTGTAAATCTTGATTAACTAATACAGAAAATTAGTCTAGAAGTTGCCAAATAGATAAATTACATGTTATTGAAAGTTATTTTGCAAATGATTATCAACATTTTACCCCTGAACCCTTTTCTTGTTCTTCTACCAAACATAGCAGTTATTTCCGGTCCCAAATCTCCTCTCATGTCATTACTGACCCCCCTCTCTCTCCTCACTCATGACACCCGAGTATATCAAGACGTCTCTAGTAAAGACAGACATGCTTACCTGTGGGTGTATTTAAATAGTCAGCTGTTAATTTTCGTTTATGTTTTGTATGTAAATTACTACATAAATGTAAACTATATGTTTTTTCTCAACAATAGCGAAAATATTCACGTACATCGGTATTTACTGTAAAAACCTGTAGTATGTTTTTACATAATAAATTAAAATGAGTTATGTTCATGTAAAAATAACAAATTCAAACAAACTTATAAATAAATAATACTACCATTTCCACTCCATGTGACGGAATTACTTGGGGAATGTTTTTGGATTACTAAAAATATTAATAATAATCGTTTATTTTTCTCAATCAGTACAATATACAATATTCACTACATTTTATACAACAAGAAAATTATATAAAATAAAATTACAAACTTATATTATATATAACATAAACCTTCCAAATTCTTCTCTTAATAAAAAATATATGGTAAAATTACTTATAATTGAGATAAATAATAGGGCCCCTAAGACAAAGTGCCTGTTCAGGGATTCTAACACAGGTTTAATAAATATTTTTTTTTTTTTTAATTAGCATAATACGTGATGGTACAAATACAGTACAAGTAAACGTCACGCAACATAAATATATTACAATATATACACAAAATTCACAAATATATTACAATACAAGCACAAAATGCACAAATATTATGGTGATCGATTTCGATGAACCACGCTCACCTTCCTCATACCAGAGAGATTCACAAAAGAATGGAAAATGGTGTTCAACAACTCAATTTCTAGGCAGAGACATGGTTTTTATATATTTTGCTAAAATATACAGTCTGGCCTATGTAAAACATATTACAATCATTACAGTTAATTCTATATATTCCTGAATTACTGAATTTATCTTCACTTTCAATATTTGGGTGTAAAATGTTGGACATAGTATTACAAGTCTTACTGTAATGTAATATAATCTTTCAAGAATAATATATCTGTTGGATAAATAAATCATATTACCGAGTAATTACGCTAATTAGCTTGTTTTTCTGCTTTGTTCTTCTTTAAATGCAAGTTAATTCTAACAATAAAGAAAAGAGTTCTCAATTTCTAAAAATAAACGTTCAGTCCTAACAAACACGTATATTTCTTGTACACGTGGTATACAAAAAAATCATATGTTAAATAACAATTTTAAAAAGCAATGTGTAAATGTGGTTGAATTTCAACAGCAATGAACTGTCGTTAAAATTAGCTTAACTTCTAATTTATATTTCCCCAAAACTCATTCATCACGATGACAGTTAAATTTGTACTCTGCTTTCCAATGTTTTTAAAATGAATTTGGTGATAAAAGACCATAAAGAAATACATTAATTGAAATATAAATTATTATCTACTCCAAACAATTTGTATTAATGTCATGGAATATTATACAATCCCTAGATTAAGTTCAACATTCAATCCATTTAGTGAATGGAGGTTGGTGACTCTTGACCTACCCATACACCATACAGTCGTATTGACTTAACCACCTACCGATAAAGGTACAATGGAATTGACCCATCTACCCACCCATACACGTTCAGTTGGATTAACCCACCAGCCCTCCGATACACGTACAATGGTATTTTCCCACCCGCCCACTCATACATGTATAATGGAGTTTACCCACACGCTCACCCAGATATTTACAGTATTATTGACCCACCCTGTCATTCATTCACGTACAATAGTATTTACCCACTCGTCTTCCGATATATTTTCAGTGGTATTTACCCATCCACCCGCCCTTACATGTACAATCGTATTTACACACCCACCCACTCATACACGTACAATGTTATTACAATAGTAATGTAATATATATGACAGCTTAGTAGTATTAGTAGTAATAGCTGATATGATGATAACTCCCTTTCTTTGTCTGCTCACAACATTCAGTCTCTAGAACAAATTTCCTTCATAGAATCAAATAATCTGCTCCAATGGTTTCAAAAAAACATGTTGTCAATTAACACCCAAAAAACACAACTTTTTTTCAACAATTTTCAGTTTCAAAAACAAATAAAACTGTGCTTCTTGAAAGGTCATTTTGGATGAAACCATAATTTACCGACTGATAAAGTAAAATTTCTTGGAATAATGGTGGATGAGGGTTTGGATTTTATGCGCATTTGGATTATGTCTCCAGAAAGGTATGCATAGGTACTTACATGTTGAGAAATTTAGCAAAAACTGTAAATAGTGATGTTCTTCTCTCGGCTTATTATGGCCTAGTCAACCCATACCTGGCCTACGCAGTACCTATTTGGGGAAATGAAAACAATAGAACCAGTTTATTATTTGGTCTTCAAAAAAAAGACATAAGAGTTATAATTTTGTAAAATTAAATTTCCCTGTCTTTTCCACTTTCTCTAACCACTCTTACACTCTTCGTGTCAATCACAGTTTAAGAGTACCAAAGCATTCTACTGCCTTCTTTAAGAAACATACCCTTTATAATGGTGTAGCTCTTTATAACTGCCTTCCACTCTCACTTAAACTAGAAACTAACCATATAAAATTTAAGAAACAACTGAAAAACCTTATGCTCGACCGTTGTGTTACAGCGTCCATGAGTTTCTAGCTGGCCATAAATAAATCTGATTTTCTGTGATTGTTTGCAAACTTTGAAATATAAATAAATTATTTTTGCTGTAACTTTTCACATGTTGTAGTCTTAGTTGATTATTGTTTTATTGCATTTACTATGACTTGGCTAATGCATGTATATATGCTTACTGGCTTAATAAACGAATTGATTTGATTTGATATTGTACTACAACGCAATTAACTAGTCAATTTTTGTTCCACTTCAGTCAAGACTGTGTAAAATAACATGTCTACTTGATAAATTAATATTTTATAAATATATATATATGTATATATATGTATGTATATGTATGTATATATATGTATATATATATATATATGTATGTATATATGTGTATGTATATATGTATGTATATATACATTTGACTAAACATATTACTAGTTGGAACTAATTTTAAGTCTACTAGGTTGAAGCGATAAGTCGTTTCATTTTCCATAAAAATCCCTAAAAAAAAATACAAAGGTAATTTGATTTGGTAACTCCAAGTCGAACACTTTACCAACAAAAGCTTTTATAAAGTAAACATTTTCTGAAGAGCCGTTAAAGCAGCTCTTTATCAACCAAGAGAAATTGAAACCCTCTGTAAAACGCCTAGGCTCTTTGTTCTCGCATCCGCTTTGATCCTTGGCAGTAACAAAGCAACGTGGTTTACAAGGATTATTACTGAATAATGTTACTAAACCGTTATTTAAAAAATATATGTATTTCAAAAACTTTTTTATCAGTATTATTACAACGATGGAATTTACAAATAAAACGTAAAGTAGATTTAGAGTATTTGTTGAACTAATTGCCTCATATTTGTGAGTAGTTCCTTTTTATATTATTATATGAAATGATAAATTAATGGGATCTCAGGGTCGTTTTATGGGCTCGTGGTGGGCCATAGTAGGTGAATTTATTATTTTTTTTTTATTAAAACACAACTGTTACAATTATTTGAGTTAATTTAGTCTTAGTAAAGAAGTATAGTGTTTAAAATTGAAATTGATAATTTAAATTGGAAGATAAAATTTTGCATGAAAATAGTTATAAACTGATTATGAATTAAGTTTTTTTTACTTTTGCTTGTTTATAATTTTTTCTAAAATAAACACTTAGCTTTATATTTCAATTTCTGATGCTGGCTGAAGATTCTAAGATGGTCGTAATCTTCCTCAGATGAAGTCTTCTAGTGGTCAGTTAGAATAATGTCACCGTCAGGACGCACTCGCCCCTTTTCACCACACATCTACTGTATTTTGTATAAATAAGTATAACACTTTTACTGTTGAATTTTATAACATTTTACAGCAACAATTAATGATGTTCTTACATTCTTACATATGAGACGCCGACACAACGTTGTTGGTATTTTAAGGCGAATATGAATGGTTATATGAGTATAGGATGAGTGTGGATGAGTGTAGTCTGGTTACTATCTGAGTTCAACTGTTCCTCAGAAAGGGCAATTTATTAATAGCCCAACAGCCAGGGCAAATAAGGGACCCTTTACGGTTCTTTACGTGGGATCCGAACCATGTAGTGCTGGTCTGATTTTCAGCTAATTGACAAGCCTGATATTCAGTTATCTCCCCCACACAACATCCACACAATGATTACAACCCAACATGGACACCCCAGACTTCTTTAGTAGTGTCCACGCCGATAGCAACCATTAAGCGGACGCTATGTCGGTATTAAGAGGACCGAGCATCCAACCTATCGCCTACAATCTCCCAAACACTTTGTCCCCATGTAGCTGGGTTACAGCACTGCGCCACTAGTACCGACACATTGATAACCCATAACCATCGCGAGAGGTGGGGTAGAAACCGGTAAGAAGTGACCTGATGTCTCTAGTAGATTGGGAACGGCCGCAGAGAGTGGTCCGGACTCATTGGAGGTATGTGTTCCACTAGGGTTTAATAGGGGAACTGTACTCAGGCAGGCTGGCCCACAAATGGACAATATTGGATGTGTAAGAAGATATTAGTAGATAGTTCTCTAACAATTGTCATTGCCTCCGATAGTAAGTTGAGACCTAATAGGATGTACTTAGAAGTTCTGACACTAAAAAAAATTTTCAAACCCCTGATTTAGTAAATAGCTTTACTGAAAAGAGCAGTCATCATATTTAAAATTTGTGTAAATAGTGAAACAATTACAAAGAATAAAATTACAAAACCTAAGCTTACTTTCTCCTAAAAAGTTGACTTTTTTACTGGGCATCATAAAAAATAAACTTCATCCACTTTTTTTAAGATTATTCAGCATAAAATTTAGAATGAATAGATTATGAACTTGGGAAAATACTTTATGAAGACATATCAATCATCGAACCTGATTCCAAAATCAGTTTTTCCATAGATATTTCCTGCAAAAGGAAGCTTTACACAAGATGACAACTGAACTTGACATATATAGTTATATGTATAGTCAAACGTTTTCAGAACTAAATTTATCAAACTTATTAGCTCATGGAGCTGTGACTGACCTGCAATTTCTTGTACAGAGCGCTTCAAGGCCATATAAGTGTTCCAGAATATACCTTTCGCTCAAGAGATTTTTTTGCTCAGACTTTTTTGTATGTGATCCACTGATCAGATGTGCTGACATTTCAAACGGACTTCACAACCTGGATTTTTGACGACATTAATGACCGGTTACTAACGATGCTGTAGCAGCTATAATTCTTGACTGTGTGACTTAACTCACTCTCAACCAGATAAGCCACACTATCAAGTGTTTCATGTTTGGGCATGAATGCTGTTTACGGCACTTGAGATTAAACTGGTCAGTGTCATAGTAAGTGGGTGAGTAAAAGAACCTTTATATTAATTAATTTCCATTATTAAAATATATTTTACTAGTAAATTTGAAAGTTATTAAAGTTAAATTGGATTAATATTTTTTTAATTGTTTAAAACGTAAATTTTCTAAATAAAACCTAATATATTTTAAAATCTAACACATATTTATTTTTATCAATTACATATTTATTAAAATGTAGGCACAAAACTATAAAATTATTAGGAATATCCATTAAGGTAATGTACGTTTCTCATCTTCAGACTGATTTTAAAATAAATTCCGTAGTGATTACTTTGTGAATCCCTATGATATGAACCTGGTAAACATTGTTTACTAAAAACAATCACCATTACAGTTTTATATGTTTGTTATTACTTTGTAATAATTTTGTGTTTTGTAACGTTCACTTGGCTTTATTGTTTACCAATGTGACACATGCTAAACAAATTAAATGGAGTTTGTTAAGTGCAGTAATAAGTGTAATATTATATAAAATTGAATCAAACAGTTCGTACAATATATACGATTGTAATTGTTGCAACAAATGCAGATGTACATTTTTCGTATCCATGAATGAAAAAAATATTAAAGTTATCCCATAAAAATATTTGGACAAGCTTTCCTAGTCAAGAACGTGGGACTTCAGAGTCCTCATAAGGCTTGACAAAAATACATAGGCTAATATAGATTGACTGAGGTCTGGAGCCATTGTTATTAACAAATATTATTCAGTGCCTCGAAAATATTTTTGAGGCACTTAATGAAATGATAACACGCCTGACTCAATTATAAAGTCCGCATACATGTATACTTTGTTGTTAATGGCATCAAACCATATATAATAAAAAAAATCAGACAAAACCCTTTAAGTCATTTCATAAATACAATATCTCAAACAATAAGCAAATTTCTATTTAATATACAATAGTACTAAATATAGCCTCAGAAAAGGCTTACCTTGAAATCCAATTATCACTGACAATTTAAAAAATTCTAAGCTAGAAGCATAAATAAGTAATACAGTATAAAGAAAGAGAACTGAAAGAGAAAAAAAATATGTCATTAAATTAAAGAGTGTGAAAGTTCGGACACTGAAGGAACGTGAGCACATCTTATAGCAAAAATATAAATCATGAGTTATTATTTTAAAATAGTCACACTATGTATCAGTTGAAACAATGTTATAAAATATCATTTAATGATTTATTTATCAATTTAAATAACAAAACACGCTATCCAAATCCTCCCAAAGGCAAGGAAAATGTTTTCCGTAATAATTTATGTTGTTTGCTTACTCTGTTACTCCCTGAGCTCAATAAGAAGGTGAGAAGAGGGTAAATGGGTTAAGGGTTGTGGCTAGAGGGTGGCAAGTCGCCAAAACTGTCGTTCATTTACTACGTCCCTAACCGTAAATGTTTGCGCCACATGATCACTTGTCGTGACTTTATGTAAGAGTTCACCCCTTTCGCTTATTAATAATCCAGTCGACTATTTATATCCATTAACAAGCCTTATTTTCACACAAGTTTTACTTAATGTACAGTTCAATTAAAGAAATACGTGTAAGTTCTTATTTCATGCATTAATTAATTGAAGAAGATATTAAATTTGAAATTTCAATTTAGTATGTTGAATTTGGAGCTGTGATGGTTTTTATACATAGTATTCTCAAATGAAATACAATTTTAATCCAATATTTGAAAGTTTAATTGCGAAACCTTTCGATAGCATTGCTCTTAATCATGAATATAACATAAAAATAAACACAAATAATTTGATTATGAAAGCATTGAGGTCTCACAAGTAAAGTTTTAAATATTGGTTTAAAATAATGTTTGGTTTGACAATACTATAATTACTATTACTTCAAGTGTTAAATTCACTTTGTACTCTGTTTGCGAACCACAAATAGTTTGTATACTAAATTATATATTGTCATAGATAAAAATGTTAGTAATTATTTACGTAATTTATTCCATGTTAGTGTGAATCACAAGGTAAACGCCTCATAACATATGTAGAACATACGATATGAGTATTAGATAGCATATATTTACATAACTATTGTGAATAACTTTGGTCCGTGTTTGTGAGGAAGGGTTTTAACATTGATTATCACTTTTAAGCATTTTCGAGTAATTTACACGTACTACACTTATTTCAGTTATTGTGTTGAGTCAGCTCGAATTTGTTAATTCCATGATTTTACCAATCATTTATTACGCCCTCCCATCTTTTAGAGAATGTTTGACACTGGACGGTAGAGTAATTCTAATGAGATTGTACAACAGACCTTTGAGGTTTATCTATAATTTATGGAAGTTTCAACACATAGCAAAGTATCGTGAACAAGCCAAAGTCCACTCCCTTGAGAAAAAATTCTTTGGGATCTTTTTCATTAATTTACTACTGCTTGATAAATATTCTGTTGTCCTAAAATTTGTTCCAAAATAATGTTTACGTCTACTGTGGTAATCTTATCCACTAAGAATCCGATATAACTTGCCTTATCTTATCGCTTTCCAAGAACTTACACATGGAAAGCGCATTCAATGCTTTAGATTTATCTAAGTGCTAAGTCAATCATTAGATTTATCAGTTTGTGATCAACTCACCTAACTGTAATTGCGATAAAAAAGTAGTGATAGTGAAGTAACGGGAAAAGTAGTTGTAGTGTAACGGAAAACGTCCATTCTTTATTCAAACTGTTTCAGTAGTACAGTATATCAACAGGCTTACCTCCTTATCTGAAGAAGAAGCTCTTACCACTCAACACGGTTCAGGATCGCTATTACAGACAGAATGCCTTTCTTGAACTGCCAATAGAGCAGCATCTGGTAAGAAAGAAAGGGTTCTCTTTCTTTGGACAATAAGCGTACAACGCCCTCCCTACAAGTGTCAAATATTTTTGTTGTAAAGCCTTTATTCTCATTTAAATGGTTTATTTATATCTTGTACCACTTAAGTTATCTTGAAAACCCAGTGTTAACTGAAGATAACTTGTAAGTAAACGCATCGTTTATTTATTTGTATTAATGTTATTTAATTTTCTATTTCGGCGTTTGAGCAAATTATGCTCCTTTCAGTTTTTGAGATTAACGTAGTTTTCAAGAATTTTGAAGCCACACTGTTCTATAAATTCAATAATAACTATAATTAAGTACCCTTTATTTATTTTTTATAATAATATATGACCGGTTTTGGATCTTAGGCCATCTTCAGAGTTTAAATAATCTATACAAATCTGTAAAATGAATAAAGAGTACTTAATTATAGTTATTATTCAATTTATTACAAGCCCTAACTCGTGAATCAACTTATCCATCACTAACACTACTTTGGTTATATTATGTTAGGTTTGTTTAGCTTATGTTATGATAGGTTAGGTTATGTTATGTTTGGTTTGGTTATGTTATGTTATGATAGGTTTGGTTATGTTATGTTTGGTTTGGTTATGTTATCTTATGATAGGTTTGGTTATGTTATGTTTGGTTTGGTTATGTTATGTTATGATAGGTTTGCTTATGTTATGTTTGGTTTGGTTATGTTATGTTATGATAGGTTTGCTTATGTTATGTTTGGTTTGGTTATGTTATGTTATGATAGGTTGGTTATGTTATGTTTCGTTTGTTTAGCTTATGTTATGATAGGTTTGGTTATGTTATGTTATGTTTGTTTAGCTTATGTTATGTTTGGTTTGGTAATGTTACGTTAATTAACCCAAGTTATGGTTATAGTAAGTAAATTAACGGAAAATATTCATATTATTTGTTAGACTATTGATGGGTCTTCAACTTTGTTTGAATAACTCATAAATCCTTATTGTTTTTGTAATCTAAATATATTAACAATAAAAAAACCAAAATCTCACATTAATTTCGTTACATTTTCCATAAAAACGGCTAAACTTATAATAAATAACATTAAATCGAGTTACCTTTTAATGTATATCTTAAAATTGTATTTGCATATTACCGTTCTATTGGCTTTAAAAACACTCTTTAACACTCTAGTGATAATAAAAAATAATATAGTATAACAATAAAAACTTCCTAAATATTCATATCTTTCGGTTGTAAGTAAAAAAAATATAATAATAATTTTTTAAGCCTCAATGAGTTAGTATTAAAGCATCCAGACAATATTTAACTTCAAGAAGTTATAAATGTAAATTATTGTAACGAAACAGTATAATTACGAAGTTAGCTATTGAAGTACTATACTTTGGTTTTAATTAGTCCTTCTTTCTTTTATAAATAATGTTAACTAATTAGTTCCTTAAGGAGTGGAAGTTACAGGCAGTAATCGTATTTTGAGGAGATTTAATAAATATTAAATTGAAAGAAAATGCTTTCGTTGAACGTTTTAATGCTAAACATCCTGGAAACAAAACTTAGAGACTAAAATTTATTCAAGTATTTTCATCAAGTTATTATTTCACACCATCAAGTACTTTTACAAAAATTAATAAATTCGACAATTTGAAATGTATTTGTTAAAATTATCATTAATATGTTACTGTCAGTATGTTTAGACATTTCGCAAGCTAGAGTGACAGATTTGCAATATCATTTCGGAAGTAAAAAAGACATTTCTGTTTTCTTTGCAATGGATTACATTTTTAATAATAATCTAAAGCTATATTTGAAATAAAATCCCACTGTCTCATTATAAAATATTTTTTTAAGTTCAAAGCAAAATTACAGATATTGTTGTGATTTATATTGAAACTTGTGGAAACAAACGGTAGTATTGTTATAATTGCAGCATAGGGGTTAAATTGCATATGATTCATAGTACCTCAGATATATACCTTACTATTTCCATTCTTAAGGTATGGAGAGAGAGAGAGAGAGAGAGAGAGAGAGAGAGAGGGATAGGGAGAGGGGGAGAGAGAGAGAGAAAGAGAGAGAGAGAGAGAGAGAGAGAGAGAGAGAGAGAGAGAGAGAGAGAGAGAGAGAGAGAGAGAGAGAGAGAGAGAGAGAGAGAGAGAGAGAGAGAGAGAGAGAGAGAGAGAGAGAGAGAGAGAGAGAGAGAGAGAGAGAGAGAGAGAGAGAGAGAGAGAGAGAGAGAGAGAGAGAGAGAGAGAGAGAGAGAGAGAGAGAGAGAGAGAGAGAGAGAGAGAGAGAGAGAGAGAGAGAGAGAGAGAGAGAGAGAGAGAGAGAGAGAGAGAGAGAGAGAGAGAGAGAGAGAGAGAGAGAGAGAGAGAGAGAGAGAGAGGTGCTGGAAAAGGACCAAGGAGAGAGGGGCTGAGGTGTTGCGTTGGATTAAAGGTCAGCTTAAATTTTAAATAAAAACAATAAACTGTTTTACATTCATCAAAACTGTTTACTATCATAACCTACGCCATCACAGTGTCCTAAATCCACTGAAAAAGTTTTCTATAACTGTTAGAAACTTCAGGGCTTGTCAGGTTATGGCTACCAATTAAGAACATTTATCTCGCCAAGACTTAAATATGTATTCATGTACATGGATACTTCTTAGCAATTTACTTCCTTGGACTTTATACTTCTGTGGTTCTTTAAGAATTACGGTTCAGAGTATATAAACACAAATAATATACTATTTTTTACATTACTTCTTCACAAATTTTATATTATAATTAAAACTTTCTTTCAGTTTTATCTATTAAGTATTTTTCACCTATGATAGATGGTTGAGTAATGACTTCTAGGTACTTTTTGAATGAAGCTGCTTTTAAATAAATAGTAAATAAAACCCTCTTAGTCAGCTAACAAAACAGCTGGTTTAAAGGCTGACTCATCCAGAAACCAACAAGAATACAAAATGAGAAGCATCCGGGGAACCTTTGTTTGTAACTTAACTAATTTTCCCTCTTACCTTTTATTGTTTCCTCTTATCCGATTTATCATATTAGTAAACTTCCTTGTTTTAGCAGCAGCATTGGTTTTTTTTAAGTAAGTGAGTTCATTGTAACATTACAATATTAAAATATAATGTATCTAAAAGTAAAAAAAAAGAGTTTAATTAGAATCTACCTTTTCAGGTGACAACCGCACCAAGGTACTATCTACAATATTTACAAGTTAACTAGACGTTTCACCCATACTGTGATGTGACACCCCCAGTGGTTTCTCTGAGACTGAGATCGGCGAATGACCTTCCAGCTTTTATAACAGATGGTGGGGCTAGTTTGGCAGGTATGCTGGAGAGGGGGGTTAAGGCACGACCGACGTGACCTACGGTCACGGCCGAAGAAGATCAATATGGTCGAATCTGTACGTGTATGGGTGGGCGGATGGGTCAATACCACTGTACTAGAATGTGTAGTCCATGTGCGTGCGTTCGTGCGTGCGTGCGTGCATGCGTGCGTGCGTGCGTGCGTGCGTGCGTGCGTGCGTGCGTGCGTGTGTGTGTGTGTGTGTGTGTGTGTGTGTGTGTGTGTGTGTGTGTGTGTGTGTGTGTGTGTGTGTGTGTGTGTGTGTGTGTGTGTGTGTGTGTGTGTGTGTGTGTGTGTGTGTGTGTGTGTGTGTGTGTGTGTGTGTGTGTGTGTGTGTGTGTGTGTGTATGTGTGTGTGATACTTAATTACTTCAAAAAGTGCACATGATACTTCATATTTATACGAAATATCAGCTAGGGGATTGAGGTCGGGGAGGGGGAAGGCCGCGGCCTTGATTGGAATGCGGAAAAATCGTCACTAGGTTATCACATCGATGATTATCAGTCGTTTAAATGGCTTAAAGAGATTAAAATGCCCGTGCCCGTTATTACATTACTATACAATTCCATTGTATTTCAATTTACATAAAATGGGTTCTCAAGTCCTTGGAAGTCGTATAATATCATCCTTATTAAAATTATTTTTTCTTTTATATATTTCTATAGCTTCCCTTAAGATTCTCGGGTAGTAATGCGGGATGTTGGCAAGGACTTTAGTTTTGCCAAATAAAATTCCATGATTACTTTTTGACCTGTATTACCTGTCAAGATCGGTAAGACACATGATATTTTGTCCAATCGATTGTTGTAATACAAAGCAAGTTAAGTATGATGCGGCTACTTCTTTAAAATGCAAGACATATTAAGGGAATCCCAATTACAATCAATGCAGTGCCTTCTTTTGAATGGTCTTTAGTTAGCATTCCTGGGATATTTGTATAGCAGTTTAAATAGATTTCATTGCCCCAGATCAGAAGTAATTTGTGTTTGGACTCACAAATATTTTAATTAACAGAACTATTAATGAACTATCCATTCCTCTGACTCAACCATAACTGCGTTTTAGTTGAAGGAAACTATGGTCAATGCCTAAAAGTTACCATACATTTTCCAAGACATAAAAAAGGACACTTAAATAACTAATATCGTCCTATAATTTTGGTTGCTGTAGTACCGGAAGTTGTTAAAACCATATTGAGATAACTAGTAGTAGACTATTTTGAGCTCAGTAATTTATAAACGACAACCTTATTTATAAATAATATATCTACAAATAGGGATATGGGAAATATTTCATGTATTATTAGTAGTTTTGAAAGTAAAAAATAAGTTTCAACTTGCTGCTGCATCTGAGTAAAGTTGAACTTGGTACCTCATGATAAACTAGTTCATAAATTACATTGTTAGGCAATGCTTTTATCGTCCTTTCCTCATTTGCCTATTTATAGAGGGTACTGTTCACTACCGTTTAAAATTCTAATTCTTTTAGGAAATTTATGGGTTACAAAAGATTGATTGATAGTAAAATATTTTCAAACAAGCAATTTTATCATAGCAGCCAAAACCACCAAACCTTGTTCAACTCACCAACCATTTTCAAACAAATCAAATGAACACACGTACATTGTATGTATTTATAAGACTAATTAAAACTCAGAAGCCTTTCCCTCTTACGTTTCCAGCAATGAAAAAAAAAATATATAGTAACACCAACAATATGAGCAGACAAAATATTACATTAGGGAGAGCTGTGACATTTGTGGACAGTTATTGCGTTTCTCTGGCCACTATTGGTGATATGCAAACACTGGAATTCCTAACAAGTTATACGCAATTTAAATATTATTGCTTTGTTCTGGCTTTGAAATGCTGGATTTAACATCAGTAACACACGCACTTTTTGTGTTTTAATTATATTCATTTTGTTATATCTATAAAGAATTTAGCTAACCAAACAGCAACCAGCTTCCTAAAATATATCGTAAAGGTTTCACATATTTCTTTTTAATAGATTACATGTAAAAAAAATCCTCATTACATGTTCAAGATATTTTAAAACTATAGTATATGTTCGTTATAGTCAAGGTTATAACAATTTTAACATTTAATATACTGTATTAGTATAAACCTATATAAGTTTAAACTATATTGTAAAAACTTCTGTGTGAGTGTGTAGGGGAACCTACCAACGAAAGAAGCCAGTTCATTATTTAGCTCAAAGTAGGGCCTAAATACTAAAAACTAGCTTCCTTTAATGGCCGTTTCAAGGTGTTATTAACAATATTTACATCACCAAACGGATTTGGTGTGGTATCTCTGAGACTCTCAGAAATACCACTGAATATGCCATGCTACCTTACAGCATGGATGAAACATTTGGTGATGTAAGTATTGTAAATAAAACATCGATGCGGTCGTTACCGAAAGCTTTAGTTTTAGTAATGACACCGGCCGCTTGATCCTTCGAGATATGACCTAACAATCTGACTTAATCAATTATTTCGTAACACTAATTTTAAGTCATTTTCTATAAAGCTAACATGTTTGGCATGGTAGTGACTTTAAAAAACACAAGTTTTGGAATGTTTGAATTTTGAATATTTTAGTGTAAATGCCCATATATACGATCATACACATGCCCATATATACTTGAAATGAGCCATGTATGTCCATAAATAAACAAGTATACAGTTAAAAAAGTCTACCCTTTTGTTTTTTGAAATCTTAAAAAAACAGTTCATAGTATTGACTTAGTATTTACACACACCACAACTCATAAATCGCGTTATATGTCATTATATATTAAATTAAAAAAATTGTTTTAGTGAAAAACATATATTTCCTGACCACTGCGATGCTACTAAAACAGATCATGTTTGTAGTGTTCTACATTATCAAATAATCATGATGCTACATTGTCCTAATTAGTTATACTAATTAGTGTTTGTAGTGACTGTTTGATTAATTAGTTTGTATTTCCCTAAGGTAAGTAATTGGCTTGCTAAATGTTTTAGTAAAATTTATCATGTATTCATCAAGTATTTTTTTACTTCAATGTCAGTAGAAGTTAAAATAGAAGTGATGTACTTGTTATTGTGTTTTATAGGACTACATTTCTTGCATATTCTTAAGAAATGTTGGTTTAAAAAACCACAGACTTGATTTCATTCAGTTTATTACTTTATTTATATATTTTATTTATTGTGTGTTCTATAATATTCGTGTTGAGATTATAGTGTTAATAATATTTCCAAATATTTTATTCAGTTTATTACTTTGTTTTATTTATATATTTTAAGTATTGTGTGTGCTATAATATTGTGTTGAGATTATAGTGTTAATAATATTTCCAAATATTTTAAACACAATAGCAACCAAGTTATACATTCTTTGAATAAGATCAAGAGTCCCAAGGGTTTACCTTAGATAATGCACGTTTTAGTATAGTTTACTGTACATTTATTTTATAATAACTAATAAGAGATCCATTTTACCAACTCCTAATACTTGGGAGTGAATGATAGTTTTGAATAATTAAGTTTATAACACTATTAAACTCAGTTAGTAGTCCTCAACATTGATCATAGATATAGCTGTACATTTAAACAATACATTGTTAGTATTCAACTGTGTGATGATTAAAATCTAAAATAATCATAGATACTCATTTTTTTACTAATTTAGAGTATAAATATTTTCTAAAAGAAAGTCATAGTTACTGTAATTGTTTAGGTATTTTTGAACCATTATTATTCTATTATACTGTATAAAATAATATGACAGTACACTTGTTACGATTAGAATATTTTAGTAAGACGTATTGTTTATGCATATTTATTGTAAAAAGTATATTCAAAATATTTTCAAAATGATAAATAAAATTCTTCTAAATGAATCAACACAATTTAAAACACGGTAATCAATTAAATCAATTTATCAAATAAAAACTTTGGAGATGAGATCTGTCATATTACTTCCAGTTCCTTCACCCATCCAGTGGAGTCTCTTCCACTTCATTACCGTTTATGTACACAACATGTCACACAACACTCCTTGCACACTGAAGGATCTAGTATAACAGATATAAACTTGTTGTAATAGTAATCTGTCATATAACTTCTAAATCCTTCACCCATCCAGTGGAGTCTCTTGCACTTCATTTCCGTTTATGTACACAACATGTCACACAACACTCCTTACACACTGAAGGATCTCCTATAACAGATGTAAACTTGTTGTAGTAGTAATCTGTCATATAACTTCTAAATCCTTCACCCATCCAGTGGAGTCTCTTGCACTTCATTTCCGTTTATGTAGACAACATGTCACACAACACTCCTTACACACTGAAGGATCTAGTATAACAGATATAAACTTGTTGTAATAGTAATCTGTCATATAACTTCTAAATCCTTCACCCATCCAGTGAAGTCTCTTGCACTTCATTTCCGTTTATGTACACAACATGTCACACAACACTCCTTACACACTGAAGGATCTAGTATAACAGATGTAAACTTGCTGTAATAGTAATCTGTCATATTACTTCTAAATCCTTCACCCATCCAGTGGAGTCTCTTGCACTTCATTTCCGTTTATGTAGACAACATGTCACACAACACTCCTTACACACTGAAGGATCTCGTATAACAGATGTAAACTTGTTGTCATAGTAATCTGTCATATATTTTCTAAATCCTTCACCCATCCAGTGGAGTCTCTTGCACTTCATTTCCGTTTATGTACACAACATGTCACACAACACTCCTTACACACTGAAGGATCTCGTATAACAGATGTAAACTTGTTGTCATAATAATCTGTCATATAACTTCTAAATCCTTCACCCATCCAGTGGAGTCTCTTGCACTTCATTTCCGTTTATGTACACAACATGTCACACAACACTCCTTACACACTGAAGGATCTAGTATAACAGATATAAACTTGTTGTAATAGTAATCTGTCATATAACTTCTAAATCCTTCACCCATCCAGTGGAGTCTCTTGCACTTCATTTCCGTTTATGTACACAACATGTCACACAACACTCCTTACACACTGAAGGATCTCGTATAACAGATGTAAACTTGTTGTCATAGTAATCTTTCATATAACTTCTAAATCCTTCACCCATCCAGTGGAGTCTCTTGCACTTCATTTCCGTTTATGTACACAACATGTCACACAACACTCCTTACACACAGAAGGATCTCGTATAACAGATGTAAACTTGTTGTCATAGTAATCTGTCATATAACTTCTAAATCCTTCACCCATCCAGTGGAGTCTCTTGCACTTCATTTCCGTTTATGTAGACAACATGTCACACAACACTCCTTACACACTGAAGGATCTAGTATAACAGATATAAACTTGTTGTAATAGTAATCTGTCATATAACTTCTAAATCCTTCACCCATCCAGTGGAGTCTCTTGCACTTCATTTCCGTTTATGTAGACAACATGTCACACAACACTCCTTACACACTGAAGGATCTCGTATAACAGATGTAAACTTGTTGTCATAGTAATCTGTCATATAACTTCTAAATCCTTCACCCATCCAGTGGAGTCTCTTGCACTTCATTTCCGTTTATGTACACAACATGTCACACAACACTCCTTACACACTGAAGGATCTCGTATAACAGATGTAAACTTGTTGTCATAGTAATCTGTCATATAACTTCTAAATCCTTCACCCATCCAGTGGAGTCTCTTGCACTTCATTTCCGTTTATGTACACAACATGTCACACAACACTCCTTACACACTGAAGGATCTAGTATAACAGATATAAACTTGTTGTAATAGTAATCTGTCATATAACTTCTAAATCCTTCACCCATCCAGTGGAGTCTCTTGCACTTCATTTCCGTTTATGTACACAACATGTCACACAACACTCCTTACACACTGAAGGATCTCGTATAACAGATGTAAACTTGTTGTCATAGTAATCTGTCATATTACTTCTAAATTCTTCACCCATCCAGTGGAGTCTCTTGCACTTCATTTCCGTTTATGTAGACAACATGTCACACAACACTCCTTACACACTGAAGGATCTCGTATAACAGATGTAAACTTGTTGTCATAGTAATCTGTCATATTACTTCTAAATCCTTCACCCATCTAGTACAGTCTCTTCCACTTCATTACCGTTTATGTACACAACATGTCACACAACACTCCTTACACACTGAAGGATCTCGTATAACAGATGTAAACTTGTTGTCATAGTAATCTGTCATATAACTTCTAAATCCTTCACCTATCCAGTGGAGTCTCTTGCACTTCATTTCCGTTTATGTACACAACATGTCACACAACACTCCTTACACACTGAAGGATCTAGTATAACAGATAAAAACTTGTTGTAATAGTAATCTGTCATATAACTTCTAAATCCTTCACCCATCCAGTGGAGTCTCTTGCACTTCATTTCCATTTATGTACACAACATGTCACACAACACTCCTTAAACACTGAAGGATCTAGTATAACAGATATAAACTTGTTGTAATAGTAATCTGTCATATAACTTCTAAATCCTTCACCCATCCAGTGGAGTCTCTTGCACTTCATTTCCGTTTATGTAGACAACATGTCACACAACACTCCTTACACACTGAAGGATCTCGTATAACAGATGTAAACTTGTTGTCATAGTAATCTGTCATATAACTTCTAAATCCTTCACCCATCCAGTGGAGTCTCTTGCACTTCATTTCCGTTTATGTAGACAACATGTCACACAACACTCCTTACACACTGAAGGATCTAGTATAACAGATATAAACTTGTTGTAATAGTAATCTGTCATATAACTTCTAAATCCTTCACCCATCCAGTGGAGTCTCTTGCACTTCATTTCCTTTTATGTAGACAACATGTCACACAACACTCCTTACACACTGAAGGATCTCGTATAACAGATGTAAACTTGTTGTCATAGTAATCTGTCATATAACTTCTAAATCCTTCACCCATCCAGTGGAGTCTCTTGCACTTCATTTCCGTTTATGTAGACAACATGTCACACAACACTCCTTACACACTGAAGGATCTAGTATAACAGATATAAACTTGTTGTAATAGTAATCTGTCATATAACTTCTAAATCCTTCACCCATCCAGTGGAGTCTCTTGCACTTCATTTCCGTTTATGTACACAACATGTCACACAACACTCCTTACACACTGAAGGATCTAGTATAACAGATATAAACTTGTTGTAATAGTAATCTGTCATATAACTTCTAAATCCTTCACCCATCCAGTGGAGTCTCTTGCACTTCATTTCCGTTTATGTAGACAACATGTCACAAAACACTTCTTACACACTGAAGGATCTCGTATAACAGATGTAAACTTGTTGTCATAGTAATCTGTCATATTACTTCCAGTTCTTTTATCCATCTAGTACAGTCTCTTCCACTCCATTACCGTTTATGTACACAACATGTCATACAACACTACTTGCACACTGAAGGGTCTCGTATAACAGATGTAAACTTGTTGTCGTAGTAGTCTGTCATATTACTTCCAGATCCTTTATCCATCCACTGCAGTCTCTTCCACTCCATTACCATTTATGTACACAACATGTCACACAACACTCCTTACACACTGAAGGATCTAGTATAACAGATATAAACTTGTTGTAATAGTAATCTGTCATATAACTTCTAAATCCTTCACCCATCCAGTGGAGTCTCTTGCACTTCATTTCCGTTTATGTACACAACATGTCACACAACACTCCTTACACACTGAAGGATCTAGTATAACAGATATAAACTTGTTGTAATAGTAATCTGTCATATAACTTCTAAATCCTTCACCCATCCAGTGGAGTCTCTTGCACTTCATTTCCGTTTATGTAGACAACATGTCACACAACACTCCTTACACACTGAAGGATCTCGTATAACAGATGTAAACTTGTTGTCATAGTAATCTGTCATATTACTTCCAGTTCTTTTATCCATCTAGTACAGTCTCTTCCACTCCATTACCGTTTATGTACACAACATGTCATACAACACTACTTGCACACTGAAGGGTCTCGTATAACAGATGTAAACTTGTTGTCGTAGTAGTCTGTCATATTACTTCCAGATCCTTTATCCATCCACTGCAGTCTCTTCCACTCCATTACCATTTATGTACACAACATGTCACATAACACTCCTTACACATTGAAGGATCTCGTATAACAAATATACACTTGTTGTCATAGTAGTCTGTCATATTACTTCCAGGTCCTTTATCCATCCAGTGCAGTCTCTTCCACTCCATTACCGTTTATGTACACAACATGTCACACAACACTTCTTGCACACTGAAGGACCTCGTATAACAGATGTAAACTTGTTGTAGTAGTAATATGTCATATTTCTTCCAGTTCCTGTATCCATCCAGTGCAGTCTCTTCCACCCCAATACCCTTTATGTACACAACATGTCACACTACACTCCTTACACACTGAAGGATCTCGTATAACAGTGTAAACTTGTTGTAGTAGTAATCTGTCATATTACTTCCAGTTCCTTTATCCATCCAGTGACGTCACTTCCACTCCATTACCGTTTTTGTACACAACATGTCACATAATTCTTCTTACACATTGATTGATGGGTTGGTTTCAAGATATCCTACTTTACATTTTATACATCCCTGCATATCTAGTGACTTCATTTCACTTACATGGGGACGAGTAAGTAAAACTTTAATTTTTAAAAAAGTATACTACAAAACAAATAGAGTAAGTTGTTATTCATGTTTTAATTTTGATAGAAATATAACATACTCCTAAATTCAATTTTAGTAACTATACAAATTCTAGACGTGAAATTGTCAGACATCGTATAAAAAATAGAATTGAAAATATCCAAGTTGTGCTTAGTTATAATGAATAATCGTAAAATACCAATTTTATTACTTATTTAAATAAAATTTTATTAACTGCTAATAAGGCTGTTTGGAAATTGAGGTGTAATGCTTTTTGAAGTGTTTTAAAGTTATGGTTAAAACAAGTATAAATAAACCAATTGTGTGGACTCAATGAAAGAGTGTACAAATCATCTTCTATAAAAATAACAGGTCTCTTAAAAAATCAGCTTCAGTTAATGCAGTCGAACATTTTTTAGGAGCTCACTTCAATTAATCCCCTCTAATTTAACTCTAATCCATTTTCTCTTCAGAAAAGTTTATTCTGTTTTAGCAACATTAAAACAGTTTTGTTTTTCATTATTAGTTTTATCCTATTATCTTTTCAATAAATTATGAGAACATCCTAATGTATAAAATCCAAACACTGTGTACTCTCATTCATCAAGAAATATTCCGAGCCACTGAACAGGTTTTGATGAAATTTGGTTGGAAGTTACCTTTTGTATTAAAGAAAGGATTTCTCGAAATTCCATACGTGAAAGGTAGAAACAGGCTCTCGACCTTTCTTTTTTCCCGAGTAACATTAGTATTAATTTAATTTTATAATTTATTTCTGAAAGCTGATACAAAAAGCATTAACATTTCAGAAAAGCTTGACTAATTCAAAGTTCCTATTGCACATAAGCCTTAGGCTAATTTGGTTTTCATTTTAAAATTTTGAAGGTAATTTCTACTAACTCTGAATTGATTGCACTCTATACCTCTAAAGTAGACTTATAGGGTTTTAAATACTATTAAATTTTATTATATCGGAAAAAATGGTATGCTCATAATTAGTTATTTTCCGTTAATTCACTACCACTACTCTTTTTGTTTCCGTTCATTCACTACCACTTGATAAATATTCTATTGCTCTAAAAACTGTTCCTGAATAATTTTTACGTTCACTGTGGTATTTCTTATGCTAGGTTTCCAATATCGCTTGCCTTATCTTATCGCTTTCTAAGAACTTGCACACAGAGAGCACATACGGTGATAAGTCAATCATTGGATTTATCAGTTTGTGATCCACATTAAATTTAGTAGCCACCTAATCTAAGCTAAATAAAATAGCAATGAAAAAAAAGTAGTGGTAGTGAAGTAACGGAAAAGGTCCATTTATGCTTCCAAGATTTGCCCTACGGTATATTATTACACTTGTAAGGAATTTACAATATATTGACAATCGGATTCATTTTAGTTCAAAATCAGTGCAGTTCATTTATAGACTTTGTTAAAAATGTTATTCTTCGTATCAATTACATTTAATTATAATAAAAAGACATAAAAGATAAATCTAACATATACTGTATTTCAACAATTCTTATATTTAATTTCTACTAAACCTGAAGAATTAGCAGTTTTTATATCAATAAAACTTAATACGTATAAATTTAATATATTATTATTCATATTTTAACGTTTCAAAATTGTATAAAAAGTAGTAGTGCAAGGATTAAATAGAACAAGTTTAGTTAATGATGGTTTTATTTTGAGTCCATAAGTGAAGAGTAAGATGTATCATTAAGATGGGCCTCTGCAAGAATTAATAATAACCTATTTACAACTTATTAAATTTTTATTAAGGAAAACTTCTTTACATATTTATGCTAACTGCTTTTAAAATTCCTTATAAAATGTATCTTCTAATGTTTGTGTAAAAGTTACTTCAGATATGCACATATGATGTAGAAAAATTAATATTTAACACATTGCACAGAGTACGTTTATAGTTATTATTTAGCAATATTTTCCACATTTTACTAATAAAAACATTTGTTACAAAACAGCATTAAAATTACGACATAAAATATAAATATAAGGTATCTTTTTAGTCACCTCGTTAATCTTGACTTTTTTATCACCAGTGGGTAGAATCAGGTTTATATTTTATAATTTAACCTGATATTGTTGTTTTAATGTTGTTGGAATAACGTTGTTATATTCCGTGAAAATAACGTTTTATATGAAAAATATTTAAACTTAAAATTTTTTTAAATGTTATTTTGCGTTTCATCTCCATTATTTTTCATGATTTTTTATATTTTTTTAAATTTGGTGTAGTTTATCATGTTAAACACGAATTTGAAAACTATTTTGGTATAAAACAATTATCTCTCGAGATATTGCGAGAAAACTACGTTCGCGACAAATCACTTATGGTGCTCATATGCACGACGTTAATAGGAGCTACGACTGGCCACCAAAAACAAATTCTCACGTAGTCCTGCCATCACTGAGGCTAGGCACCCGAATTTAATGCAAATTATGAATTTTTGTTGAGTACCCCATATAGAAGATTAGGATAAGTTAGGTTATGTTTAGTTAGGTAAGTAAAAAGTACATTTTTTGGGCCTACAAATTAATTTGATTGAAAACAAATGTTATATATTCGTGTTCGGCATAAAAAACAAGTAATTTTTTTTTTAAGTTGTTGAAAATTCCAATTTATAAAAAATGCTGTTTTTTAAAAATTGGAACTATGTGTCACATAAAAAACTAGTTTTTAAATTTTTCGGTAAAAACGAGTTTTCCGCAGCTAAAATCAGCCTCCTCAAGAATTATATACTCATAATTTACCAGTTTTTCAACAAGAAATCACATTTTCAGAGGCTTCTAGAAAGTGCAAAATTACCAAATATAATATTAATTTTAATTTGTTTTTGACAAAAGCGTACTTGTCAAAAATGGATATGGAAGGATATTGGGATTAGATATCACGACAATGTGTGGGATGTGTGTCATTTTTGCCACCCCGCTGGGAGGATGTGTCTGGAAAGCAATATACTTTTTTACATATCGGTATGTCTTAAGAATAATCATCACGCAACACCAGTACGATACGCGAGGGTATCGTGATAAGATATCGTGAGATAACTACGTCATACACATTGTCAATATTGCCACCCCGAGAGGAGTATGTGTCTGGAAAGCAATATACTTCTTTGCGGATTGAAATGTCTTAAGGATACTCGTCATTCAGCACCAGTGCGATACTACAGGGCGTTGTGATAAGATATTATGACATATGACGGGACACGGAGCCAATATTGCCACCCCGAGGGGAGGATGTGTCTGGAAAGCAATCCACTTCTTTACGGATTGATATGTCTTAAGAATAATCATCACGCAGCATGAGTACGGTACGCGAGGGTATCGTAATAATATATCGTGAGATAACTATGTCATACACATTGCCAATATTGCCGCCCCGAGGGGAGGATGTGTCTGGAAACCAATATACTTCTTTGCGGATTGAATTTTTCTTTGATAGGACCCTTTTCACTATCTACAATCAAAACACTCTTCGTGACCATAGTCCACTTCATACTGGAGTACAACTCACCTATCTGGTCACCCTACCAACTGGGTCTTTTAGATGTACTTGAAATGGTCCAGAATCGCTTCCTGTGACTAATTGGTATCAGGTAGGGATTCCGATACAACGAGGTGCAACTTGATGAGATCAGGTTTCGTCTTGGTCTTCTCAGCGTCGGGCACTAATGGACTCTCTACTCCTTTACAAGATTGTAAATGGCTCCTTGGACTGTCCCGAACTACTAGGAATAATTTCTTTCCATATCCCTCGTCGCTCAAGACAGCAGCAGATTTTCAGAAGAGCCCATTACTCCCCAGCGTACAGCCAGCACAGTACAATACCCTGTCTGATGCGAACGGAAAACTCAATATGTGGTCATGTCTATTTCTTCGGACGCAGTGTTCTCTCCTTCAAGGCCGATGTGGAATATCTTTTAAGAAGAAACAACCAATGACTGTTCTGCATGGCCGCAGTTTATACCATATTCTTTGTTTTTGTGTTTTGTTTTTTTTTTTTTTTTGCACACTTTTTACTAACGCATTCACTGTTATTTATTAATAGTTCTGTAATTGCCATTTATATCCTTAGATGTTATTTGCTTAAAATATATTTGCTATCCTAGTCATTGTTATTGTATTATTTGATTTTTTTTAGATTGTTAGCATGTTGATCTCTTGTTATACCAATTTGTTACCATCCTGTTGCTCTTGCACGATCATCGCTATTTTGTTAAATCTCTTTTGTTCTATGCATTTTTCTTTATTTATGTTTTTATATTTTGTACTATCAATGCTTGTAATTTTTTTATTTATTAAATGAAAAATGTCATATCCTCACATATGTACTCTATGTTTTATACATTAGTACATTATCATAAAATTATTATCGCCTAGCTCTAAGACTGTTTTTGTAAAATGGTGGTTACCGTAGAAAATAAATAAATAAGTAAATGAAATTGTCTTAAGGATACTCGTCATCAGCACCGGTATGATACTACATGGCGTTGTGATAAGATATCATGACATATGACGGGACACGAAGCCAATATTGCCACTTCGAAGGGAGGATGTGTCTGGAAACCAAGAGTGGAAATTTAGTAGTTGTTTCAACAATTACTGATAGACAGTAGATATCTTTGTGTTTTACCACTTAAAGGCCGATTAGAGGCTAAATACTGAGAGGTTTTAACCAGTGTCCGATTGATAGCTGAGACGTCCTTGTATGGAGCCGATGACAGGCCAAATGGCCATTTGGTGATTCCTTCAACCAATGACTGACAGAAAGCCGAGAGGCAGCGTTTAGAGCCGATGACAGGCCGAGTGGCCATTTGGTGATTCCTTCAACCAACGACTGACAGAAATCCAAGAGGACTTTAGAGCCGATCACAGGCTGAGTGGACATTTGATGATTTCTTCAACCAATGACTGATAGATAGCCAAGAGGCAGTGTGTTTAGAGCCGATGGCAGGCCGAGTGGCCATTTGCTGATTACTCCAACCAATGACTGATAGTTAGCCGATAGGCAGCGTTTATAGCCGATGACAGGCCGAGTGGCCATTTGGTTATTACTGCAACCAATGACTGATAGTTAGCCGATAGGCAGCGTTTAGAGTCGATGACAGGCCGAGTGGCCATTTTGATGATTACTCCAACCAATGATTCATAGTTAGCCGATAGGCAGCTTTTAGAGTCGATGACAGGCCGAGTGGACATTTGGTGATTACTTTAACAAATGACTGATAGTTAGCCGATAGGCAGCGTTTAGAGTCGATAACAGGCCGAGTGGCTGTTTTGGTGATTACTCTAACCAATGACTGATAGTTAGCCGAGAGGCAGCTTTTAGAGCCGATGACAGGCCGAGTGGACATTTGGTGATTACTTTAACAAATGACTGATAGTTAGCCGATAGGCAGCTTTTAGAGCCGATGACAGGCCGAGTGGACATTTGGTGATTACTCCAACCAATGACTGATAGTTAGCCGAGAGGCAGCTTTTAGAGCCGATGACAGGCCGAGTGGACATTTGGTGATTACTCCAACAGATAGCTGATAGGCAGCGTGTTTGGATTCGATGACAGGCCGAGTGGAGATTTGGTTATTTCTTCAACCAATGACTGACAGTTATCCGAGAGGCATTTTTTTAGTCAAATATCAGTCATTAGTCGAACCAAGAATCAAGAATCCTTTATTGCCATAAAACAGTTTCTTGCATTGGCAAAAGTCATAAATTAAAACAGGTTCTAATATAAACAAAACATAATAGTAATATATATTAATGATGTAAAGAAACACAAAATCAACACCTGATCTATAATTACAACACAAGTTTCTACTCTAAAAATTCATGGACTCTCTAAAAGGTTTTTTCAACGTTAAAATTATTATTTCTTTTCTAAATGATTTTATGGAGGGCTCTTCTTCTTTATTAACTTAGAGAAAGTTGAAAAATTTAGTGGAATTGTACTTTATTTTATTTTTTTTAAGTAAGTACTAAGTTGAGGTAGTTGAATCTTGCTCAAAGGGCGTATACGACAGATTAGGGAGCAGAGTTAAACAGATTATTGTTATTTCTTAAAAGAAATCAGGGACTCATAAACAAAATTACTTGGAAATGTTAAAATTCGATTTACTTTAAAATTTTATTTACATGATTGAAGTCTATTCAAACCAAATATGATCCTTAAAACTTTCTCCTGCATTTAAAAAACATAATTTATTCTGAAATGTTCATGAACCCAAACTGGAATAGCATAAACAAAATGAGGCTAAAATCAATAATATTATAATATTAAAAGTAGTTGCGAATTTGAATACAGAGTCAATTTCCTGAGTGCAAATAAGCAAGAAATAAGTTTTACAATAACTTTAATAATGTGAGCGTCAAATTTCAAATTACAGTCAAGAGATAGGCCCGAAAAGCTTACTGATTCCTTACAAAAGAGGAAATAGTACCAAGCATAATTGGTAAGTTCCTAGCTGGCTATCTAGATTAGAGAATTTATCACATTTTCTTGTAAGAATGGCCTAATATTTTTTTTCTAAATAAGGAAGGCATCAAGCACCAAGCAGGTAGATCTCCTGCCTTTATAGGTTTTATGTACAATTTTAAGTTTTTTTTTCTTTATTAATTTATGTTCTTATGCATCGGAAAGACGTGATTGGCGTAGACTGAGTAATGGGGGAGTTTGGCACAAGACGTTCTTGGGCCGCATCCAAGGCATATGCTGAGTTCTGCACTATCCATGGCTTTTATGTTTTTATCTTTAAAGCTATAAAATTTAAGTCAAATACGAAATGAAAACAAACACAAAAATTATCTATAAACAATTTCCTGTGATTCAAAATCTTCTATGCTTTAACAAATTCCCGACTGTAATGATTATAAAATTATTTTTATCGTTATATAGAGATTTAATATTCAGCAATCCATTGAATACACAATTTTCGTTTAAAACATTTCAAATACAATCATCCAATGGAACTATACTTTTTAACACGTTTAAACAAATGTTCCCAACTTAAATAATGACTTCAACTAAGCCTTGATTAAGATTTACAGAACTAAAGGGAACTCGGCTTGGCAGCTCCGAGTCTGAAATGAGGCTTACATAACAGAATTTTTATGAAGTAAATCAAAACGAAGAGCCGTTAGTACAGTTTATACACAAGATAAATTTAATCCTCTGCAAAACGCCTCCATGTTCTTTATGTAGACTCTTTGATCCTAAAGAATAGAAGATATTATTTTTGATACTTTGAACATGTTTTACTTTCATGTAAAAATGTTAGAACAAATTTTATTGTATAGGAGGAGTGTATGTCATAGATAATTCATTAGAAACCCCCCTAATATGTTGGTTTAGATTATAAGCTTTCGTTTCTAAAGTATACTTCTCACCATATGCACAGAGAAGAAAGAAAGAGAGTTCACTTCCAATTGGGTGCTGAATGTGTGTCGAGTAGTTATTTCTCAAGTTGGCCATGCAAACCTCGTCAGCCCCGCCCTCAATATCCCCAAATTTTCAAGGATAAGAATAGAAATGATTACTTCAGAAATATAAAGGTCTTTATTAGTTGAAATCTGTTTATAACTGCCACTGAAGCGTTCACTGCAGCCATTAAAAAGTGACATATGTTTCTTTGTTTTTCTGTGTCATACGTCAATTTACTAATCTCCTAGTGACAATATACATATTTTCAAAATGAATTCTACATGAGCTGTTATCAAAAGTATTTTTCTTCAAAGACGAAGAGGATTTCTATCCAAATTCGGGTAATATTTAGGAACATTGGAGTGAGAATATGCTGGAGGGAATGTATGATCATATTGGAGACATGATAAAGGGAAACTGACATAAAATATAAATATTAATTTGTTGTTTATGCATTTAGTTTCCTATTACAGTACAACTAGGAACTGTCCGTGTATATGTGTGTGTGGGTCAATATCGATGTTCGGGTTTGGGTGGGTGGATCAACACCACTTTTTGTGTTTGGTTTAGAGGGTGGGTCAATACCACTTTTCGTGTTTGGATGGATTAGTGAGTCAACACCGATTCCGTGTTACTAGTGCACGTGTTAGAAGCACACAAGGGTCAAAGCGCGTTATGAGCGCACAACCCTTCTACCAATCTGACCTGTCGTTGGTCCGGTATAATCCTCCGGCCGTAAATCGACTAAACAAGGTTGAATGCACATCTTAGTTCAAATTTAAACATTGTGAGTTGAAATTTTCACTAAAAATAAACACAACTAATGAAAATGTAACACTATTTAGTTATGTTTTAGTTTTTGTCCCAGTTCAATACGACAATTTTAAGTGTTTTAAGCCCAAGTTAAGGAGCGCATGTTTAGTAACATTTAATTCAAGGCGTTGAGTGTAATTATCAGCAACAACTTATAACGTAGTTTATACGTTACAGCAAGTGTGAGGTTACTTTGAACTTAGTTGGTATTATATAAATAATTCTAATTTTAAATATTATTATATTTTTCAATTTACTTATTATTGAATCTTGTGGTGTTATTGAAAGACTACAGTAAAAATGCATTGTGATGTTTTTAATTTTAGGATTAAAATGTTGCACAGTAGAATAATACTATGCACTATTATTTAATTTGTTATATAAATTATCATCTCTTGTGCCAGCCGCTTGAGTATGACTGGAATGAGTTATAATAATATGCAAATTAGATCCATTAGTATCTACCACAAATTTACATATCCTATGACATCCTGTAATATATCCTGCCTTTGGCCTGTTCACACCCAATGTTTTTAAATCTTACAGCATGCAATAATTTGGGGGACATTTTTGGAGAGTAGAAAGAATATTATTTTTAATTAGATTATTGTCTAAATGAACTAGTATAAGGGTGAGAATATAGCAGCATTGACTTCAGTCATTCAATTTAACGTAACTTCCAAGTCTAGATACAAGTCCAAAGATTGAAATCAAGGCCAATAAAATATTCTAACAGAATCAATTGTTGATATAGTTGTTTAAAATGTCGAACAAGATTTATTATAGTTTTATTTGAGAATAAGAAATAACATTATACAAGAAAATTATGCTCAGAAGCTCATTTATTAAAAGCTCTATAGCCAGGAAACAAAATTGCAGGTTAACGTGGAATCTGAACCACGTAGTGTTGATGTTGCTTCCAGCTACGCCTAGTACTTGGCTTGTTGTATTTTCTTCCCTGTACAACATCTGAACCCTTGCCACCATCCAACAAAGACACCCCAGGCTTCTCTAGTACTTCCCACACAGATGAGAAGCATTGTGTGGACGCAATATCGGTATAAGAGGACTAAGAACATAACCTATTGCCTACACACGTGGCAACAACATTATTTATGAATGCATCTGTATAAATTTTATTTACAGCAAGATACTATTTTCAAGTAAGTATTTAGCAATTAATACTATATCGAAATTGTATCTTAAGAATAAACTTTTAATCTAGTAAATTCTTTTTTTATATATTTTCTAACAACAAATCAAACTATCATTAAAAATATAATTGCATTAATATCAACTAAGTTAATATTTACTGTGCCTTACACTTGCTATGTCACGTATAAACAACTTTATTAGGTGTAACTGATAATTACACTCAATGCCTTGAATTAAATTTTACTAAACATGTGCTTAAAATACTTAAAATTTTCGTATTGAACTGGGACAAAAACTAAAACATAATTAAATAATATTACTTTTTCATTCGTCGTGTTTATTTTTAGTGAAAATCAATCCAAAAATGTTTAAATTTGAACTAAGATATGCACTCAACCTTGTATAATCGATTTACGGCAGGGGGTTATACCGGACCGCACGCAGGTCAGATTGGACCCTCCGGGCTCCAGGTAGAAGGGTTGTGCACTCCTAACACGCTTTGGCCCTTGTGCGCGTCTAACAAGTGCGCTAGTAGCACGACACGGTCAAGACCATTGTTCGTGCATGGGAGGACAAGTGGGTCAATACCACAGTACGTGTATGGGTGAGATGTTGATTGAACATGACTATACAGTGTAAGTATATGGGTTGGAGGGTGGGTCAAAACCACTGTACGTGCATGGATGGGAGTGTGGCTCTTATCATTGTTAATGTGACCTTTGTTGGAAGGAAACAATGGTTTCAATAAAACAGTGATAATTAATCAATGGTTACAGTTATGTCATTACAATTGCAAAATGTGACACGTTTTGATGGTAATAATACCTGCTGGACGGTGTGAATGGTTAGCCGTTGGTTCTGACACCGTTGGTTCCAAAGTTTGAACTCGTCATGACTTACCAGTTGCCTCTTGATTATGAGTCATCGTTGAGGGCTTTGACGTGAATTTCACTATTGCACTCTGAAACTGAACTCAAGTCCTTTAAGTATGGAGGCGAGTATCATACATCCGCTACTGGATCATAGTAATTTACATACCATGGTAACACTGGACACGTGTTTAATTTAATATTATTTTCACGTATATTTTATGTTCTCCTGTTGAATTTTGCCAAATATATCACGAATATTTTACTTTGTCTAATTTTGCTTACAATTATTCATTATTCACTAGTAAGATACCGATCGTGTAAATATGGACGATTATGAGAGGCGAATGAGTGTAGTCGTTGTTAGTAACTAATGTCGACTGTTCCTCAGAAAGAGCTTTCAATAGTCATGACAACTAAAGGGCCTTCAGCTTTACGTGGAATCCGAACCACGTAGTATTGGTCTGATTTTCAGCTAACTGACAATCCTGACACTCAGTTATCTTCCCTACACATCTGAACCTTGACTACCATCCAATATGGACACCTCAAAATTCTTTAGCAGTGAACTTGTCGATGGCAACCACTGAGCGGACGCCATGTCGGTATTAAGAGGACCGAGCGTAGAACATATCGCCTACAATCTTCTCAACACTTTGTCCCCAAGAAAGAATTTGGCATTGAGAAAAAAAATGGAAACTAGAATACTCTTGGCATATTCTGGCAGAACTGTGGTGCAGGACCACGATAAGCTCTGAGACAGAATTACTTAGGAATATACCGATAATATTCCTAAGGATCTCTGACTTTTAGGACCACGACCGACTGTGACAGGATTGCTTAGGAATGTAATATAGCAAGTGTATTCCTAAGGATCTCTGTCTTGTAAGACCACAACCCACTCTGACAGGATTCCTTAGGAATATTGCAAGTGTATTCCTAAGTATATGTGTGTTGCAGGACCACAACCAGTTCTGTGACAGGATTACAGCTTATGGCTCAAAACGAATTCTTGAACATTATTGTTAGTATCATATTTAATTCCGTAAAAGTTAATTAAATTTACAATGAAATTCAAAACACTAGTATCCTTATAACTCCTTTAATGATATTTTTTTTATCCAAGCACTACGCATCATTTTATATTTCATTGTTACAATTAATAAACATATTATGCAATAAAAACATTATTAGTAAAATAATTTTAGTTATTCCTCTGAGTGATAAAATAGTGTAAATTACTATATAAAATAAAATACAATACTTACTATCATTTCAAAAGACGGAATTATAATAAGTATTTAAAATAAATTTAAACAAAAGGTTGATTTTGTTGTTGTGTACTTGTTATATTTTTGTTATTTAGTGTCTTGTTTCTTTTTATTTGAAAACTACTCGATACTTTATAAAATGTACAAATATACTATCTGACTCAACACAAGTTAGCAACTAAGGAATGAAAAACGCATTTTATATTTTCATTTTATAGCAATTCTATTGTGAGCTGTTGCAGAACACAACACGATAACCCAGCTATAGAAATGGCCAGGAGTAGCCCAACCATGTAGAGATTTTACACACAATCAATGTGATACGCTTGGTGGTAAAGTGTGGTACTGAATTGAAATTCCGAGATAAAAACTGAACAAACCACCCGATATTCCCGGGCCCACTCTACTGGATACAGCATTGTTACATTTTAATAACTGTGAACTCACAACGTACATTGTTTTAGATTTGTTTACTTCAATTTTGATTATTTTTACGATTTTATTTTAGATATTTTTTTAATGATAACATTTCTTCACAACATTTGTTTTATATTTTTATATAAATAGCCCTCTTTGTTTAGGTTTTTAATTACCTTGTGTAATCTTGTATGACTATAACATATCCTAAACTTGAAACTTGTGCTTCCTAACAACATTTATAATTAACTTAAATGGATCGACGTAAAGATACTAATAATGTATATGAAATGAAACTGTAATATTTCATTTAAACAGTTGTTTGGAAGTTATTTGTGTGCATTGGATTGTTCATATTTGTAAATTTTTTAAAGATTTCTAACCCTTTAAAAGTGTTTATAATACTGATACAAAATTTCGATAGGAATAAAACTCCGGAAAATCGGACAAGAGAGTTCTCACCTGTAAACAACTGTGAAACGATTCCAAGGACGTCAGATAAGAGAGTTCTCACCTGAAAAAACTGAGAAACGATTCCAGGGACGCCAGAAAAAAGGCTCTCACCTGAAAATAACTATGAAACGATTCCAGGACGTCATAGAAGAGAGTTCTCACCTAAAAACAACTGTGAAACGATTCCAGGAACGTCATACAAGAGGGATCTCACCTGTAAACAAATGTGAAAAGAGTCCAGGAATATCATAGAAGAGAGTTCTCGCCTGAAAACAACTGTGAAACGATTTCAGGAACGTCAGACAAGAGAGTTCTCACCTGAAAACAACTGTAAAATGATTCTAGGAATGTTATCTTATATCAGTCATTTTCCATTTGTTCGAAAAAATATGTTATTTTGTAATATGTTTCCAGTGTTGAGTTTATATGCGTGAAAAGCCTTAAACACTACTTGGCTACAAAAGTAATTATATTGCAATAAAACCAATTAAGATCACCTACTATGTATTTTGTTCATTGCTGTACCTACCGACTACTGAATAGTATTTTATGGATATTAAAGATGGGTCATACAAAATAGGTCTCGTTTTGCTTATTAACAAGGATAGTTATAGAAATATAATTTTCACAAATAACAATCTGACAGCTCTTAGTTAATTTTTATTTTTCGTTTATAAATAGTTTTATGACAAGTAATATGACAGATTACTATGACTACAAGTTTACAGCTGATACATATACAACCCACCCTTCAGAGTGTAAGGAGTGTTATGTAACATGTTTTATACATATGCGGTAATGGAGTGGAAGTGACGTCACTGGATGGATAAAGGAAATGAAGTAGTATGACAGATTACTACGACAACAAGTTTACAGCTGATATATTTACAAACCATCCTACATTGTGTAAGGAGTGTTATGTAACATGTTTTATACATAAACGGCAATGGAGTGGAAGAAACGTCAGTAGTGTAGAAATGGGCATTGAAGCACAACCTTGGACTTTGGACTGTTGTCCACGTGATCACCACGTGATCACCACGTGCTCACCACGTGCTCACCACGTGATCACCACCACGTGTTGACCTTGAGGTCAAGTTTACTATTGTTTACTACTGTTATCAGCCACGTGGTGACCTTGAAGGTCAAGTTTACTACGAGCACGTGGACCCCCCGCGACGTTGTCGTAGGTCAGTGTTGTTTTGGTGTGACGTCACGCCGTTTTCGCGCTCTTTCTTCTGACGTCACGCCGTATTTATTAAATTAATTGTATTTATTTAATGCTGGCAAAAAGTGTCGATGGCCGGTGCCGGGATCGATCCTAGAACCTTCCGTTTGTGAGACGGAGTCGATACCACTGCGGCACAGTGACACACCCGAGAGGGTAACGTAAGTAGCGGCAGAAGAAAGCGTGTGGCAGCTCGCTTCGCTTACGCCAAGCCGATGCATTTATACTATATGAAATGTATTT